>JAJOOR010006468.1:0-39238 GCA_036250505.1 Solanum acaule
TCCAACCCTAACTTAACATTCTCTTCCTCCCCCATATCTAGCAAACCCTTATTAGGGTTATCAATTTATACTTACACCTCCTCCCTCCACATATAACATACAACCCTTCCAAACACTCTATCAGCAAAACAAATCCAAATTTCACAAATTCTTAGGGTATCAATAAGCTTACACTTCCTCCCTTCACATATAACCCTAGCAAAAAATCCTTCTCACATACAACATACAACATACAACCCTTCCAGATTACTGAATCATCCAAACAAATCCCAATTTCATAAACACAACAACAACATTCATATCCAAAAACACAAATCTTCTCCCTTTGAACCAATGCAAACAATTCCACAATACTATTTCAGTTTCCAGTAACTAAAAAAACATCCAATTATGCTAAACTCAACACTTTCCACACCTGTAAATCGTTAACAACACAAAACAGCTCAAAATTGAGAACAAAAAGTAACAAAATTACCAGAAAACTAGGGTTTTTTTCAAAGGATCGGACCTGAATGTTGAAGCTGTTGTTCCTTAGGTCGCGTGAGTGAAATCTTCTAAGAGAGAGAGTGGAGAAAAAGGGGGGGGCTGCGCACGTTAGCATCACCGGCTGAAAGAAGACACTATTCCTACTGTCTCAATGAAACGTTCGATGTATGATATATAAAATGTATATGGGCGATATGTTTTTGGGGGATTTTATATTTGTATACACAAAAGAGGGTTAAATGTTTTTGGTGTGACTAACCCTGTTTTATTTGGAGTTGGTAAGTAAATGACAAAAAGTAATTATAAAAATAAGATTTCATTTAATGTGTAACGTAAACTTCTGTTACAGTGTTTGTTGGGCAATGCATTCAAAAGTAATGTGGCGTGTTGTATTCAAATGTAACGTGGCATGTTATGAGACTGTTAAGATCAATCAATATATGATTTTGATTTTTAATGGTTGTATGTATGTTTTGATTTGTACAATAATAAGGTTAATTATGAGTTTGTCGATTTTTTATGTTACGATTATGTTGTTTGATGTTGCGTTTGTACGAACCTGAAAGTGATTAGTTAGGTTGAAATTCTCTTAAATGTAATGTGGCATATTATTGAATTGTTAAGATTAGTCAATATCGATTTTTATTCTTAGTGATTGTATGGATGTCTGGATTTGTTTAATAATAAGGTTAGTTATGAGTTTATCGTATTTTAATGTCGCGATAATGTCATTTAATGTCGCGTTTGTATAAATCTAAATGTAATCAATTAGGTTGACATTATTCATCTCTTAAAGTAACGTGACATGTTATTGGATTGTTAAGATCAATTACTAACTATTTTAATCTTTGGTGACCGTAGGATGTCTTGATTTGTAGAATAATAAGGTTAATATATGAGTTTATCGATCGTTCATGTTATAATAATGTCATTTGATGTCATGTGTGTACAAAACCTGAATATAATCAGTTAGGTTGAAATTCTTTTAAATAAAATCATGATCCTCTATTTTTATTTTTCTTAGAGCTAGTTAAAATTTCAGTTTATTGCAAGTGATCTTGTATTTCTTATTAAGGACAAGTTATTGTGAATAATTAATATGGATCGTCATAAAAATATATTGACTTGTTTGTTGAGGTAAAAAATGACTAAATATTGTTTGAACTTCTGAAAACGAACAAACAAATATAATGTGACACTTTAATGATCTATCGTTTCAATCTGTTAAGCTAATTTATTTATGTTGTGTTGAATCTTATTATTATAATTCGTATTTCAGAGTGAGAAAGAGGGGATAAAGAAGAAGCAAGTGATAGCAGCATTAGAAGGAAAAGTTCAAATTCTTGAATTTAAACATGTGTAATGTTTAATTTTGCTAAAATATTTGTTATTTAATTTTGCTTGAACGTAATGTGACATGTTATTGGTTGCTAATATCAGCCAACAACAACCTTAATTCATAATGATTATATAAATACCATGATTCGTACAATAATAAAGTTAATTATGAATTTAACGGCTTTTCATATCACAACAATGTTATTTAACGTCATAATTGTACAAACCTAAATACGAGCAATTAGGTTGAAATTCTCTTAAATATAACGTAACATGTTATTGGACTGTTAAAAATAGCCGACAACAACCTTAATCCTTAATGATTGTATGTCTTTCCTAATTTGTACATTAATAAAGTCAAATGTGAATTTAACAATTTTTCTATCAAGATAATATCATTCAATGTCGTATTTGTACAAACCTAAAAGCGATCGATTAAGTCGAGATTCTCTTAAATATATTGTGACATGTTATTAAATTGTTAAGATCAGCCAATAATGACCTTAATCCCTAATGATATTACAAGTGTATATCATGATTCGTATAATAATTAGGTCAATTATGATCAGTTTACAGTTTCTTTTATCACATGTTTGTACAAACCCTGAAAATGGCTAGTTAAGTTGAAATTCTCTAAAATAGAATTATGATCCTTTGCTTTTTAATTTTCATGAGAGCTAGCTATATTTTCAGTTTTTTTTAATGAATGAATTCGCCTTCCTTATTAAGTTTGAATTAGTTGTTCCTTCAAAACTCTATAATATAATATTTATGACCTTAAATTTTGTATGTGTGTTGCATATGTATGTCAAATTAATAGTACATGATTTTACAAACAACATCAATACATATCAAGCTTAATTTGATTAAATATACTATAATTTTTTTTTTTTAAAGCATTACAAGTTTTCATAAATTAATAATCATATGAATTGTCATATAATAATATATTGACTTATTTGTCGAGGTAAAGATGACTTAATATGGTCTGAATTTATGAAGATGATCAAACAAATATAACGTAACATGTTATTAAGCTATTGTTCATATTTATTTAAATATTAAATATTTATTTTGTGGGTGAGAGAGCCTTGTTTTTGTTTTTGAAGTAGGAAAGTGGGGACAAAAAACAAATGATAGGTTTATAAGAGAAAATTAAATTATTTAATTTAAACATATGCAACGTTTGATTTTGCTAAAATATTTTAATTCACTTAAATGTAATGTGACATGTTATTGGATTGATATGATTGGCCAACAAAGATTTTTATTCGTAAGAATTATATGGACAATAAGGTCAATTATAGATGTATCATTTTTTTTATGTCACGAAATATCGTTAGATGTCACATTTATACAAACTTGAATGCAATCAATTAAGTTGAAATTCTCTTAAATGTAATGTGATGTGTTAGTGAATTGTTAAGATCAATCAATAATGACCTTAAGTCTTAGTAATTGGCAAGACAAAATTTTGGCACGAATTGCCAAGACACGAGTAAATAATGAAAATGTCCCTTTGGCTCCAAAACCATTTGTATTTCCCATCAAAAAAGAAAATCACTTGTATGAGGCTTTTGTTGGCTGCCAAATGTACAAATGGGACCCATACCTTAACTATTTTATTTTCTTTCATCTTCTTACTCTTTTTCATTCATTTTCAAAAAAATTCATTTGACTTTCTTTTTTCCTCCTCTACGTTACTTCATTTGTCATAGTTATAAAGAATTTTTAAGACTTGCCCAAAATGTCTAATATGCATATTTTACGGTATTATTTATTTGAGAGAAAAAATAAAGTGAATGTGGAGAGAAAATTTCGAATTAATTTTTGAATTAAAAAAATGTTATAAATATTTTTTTAAAAAAATTCTTTGTTCTATTCATGTATTTCTCTTTATAATAATCAAGTTATTTGCATTTACTTCGTATTTTAATTTATATTTTTATTTTAAGAATGTCAAGAATGAATTTTCATGTTCAAAATAACTTATGTCTTTTTAATTGATTATCTTTATTTAAATCAAGCATCATCAAGACATAGTATATCACAATTAAATTTTTAACTTTTTGTAAAAAAAAAATATTCGTTGGAACGAATTTATCATATTTCTTAGAAATAATTAAATTCTTAGATAATGCATACATTTTTTGAAGGATCCTATATATAATTAGATCAATTTCTTACATTATCATATTTATTCTAATCGACCAAAAAAAAAATAGAAAAATAAAAAAAAAAATTAAAGTGATAAAAAAATTGAATTAATTAATTTGACTTAATCTCAACGTTTGAAAAATCAAATTATCAATCAAAACCAAATAGAAAAAAAATAAAAAAATTAAAGTGATAAAAAAATCAACTTAATTAATTTGACTTAATTTCAACATTTCAAAAATCAAATTAATTTATTTAATAAAAAAAATATCCAAACTAAATCACGGCTAATTCTACTAATAATAATTAAATTTCAGCATTTGATAAATAAACTAATTAATACGAAAAATAATAAAATTACAAAAAGAAACGGACAAAAAGAAGAAGATATGGAATTGGAGAAAAATAATAAAGAAATGGAGCCTTTTAGCTTCTTCTTTTTAGTGGGACCCAATTTCCACTAAGTGTGCCTCACACATAATAAAAATTTTCTTAAAAGTATTAAAAGTGATTTTACTTTTGAGGGTAATTTAAATACATGAAATAAATGAATTTATCCAAATGTCCTTAACTTTTCACCAAAACTACAAAAATACCTGATTTTTATTGGTCATGTTATTTCGTGCCAAAAATCTGTCTTGCCAATTATATTTTTCGTTATATGAATGTCTTGATTTGTATAACAATAAGACACTTATGAGTGTACTAGTCTTTCATGTCAACTGTCAAAAGACAACGTCATTCAATGTCATATTTATACAAATTCAAGTGCTTTTAGTTAAAGTTGAAATTTTCTTAAATATAATATACTTACAGTAGAATAAAAAATTAATATAAGACGGAAGGAATATAAATTAAATATGATTTAAACAAAGTTCAAGAGGTCAATTTTAAAAAAAAAAATGCATAGAAGATATAATTTCTAATTAATTATAGTCTAGCTAATAAGAAAATATATAAAGACAGATTATGTTGAAGAATCATGCTCACATTAGATAATTAACATTATACTATACCCCTCTTTTTAATTTCCATGCCACCACATTATATCACATCAATCATTTACATATCTTTCAAGTGTTTTAATTTATTAATATCCAAGAAAATGATTGCAATATATCGTCAATAAAAAATACAAAACAATCAAATATATTATTATTAATTTATTATTACAATTTTATTTTTTATTTTTCAAAATCAAGAAAATAATTTCTCTATCACAAATATAACCAATGTGGTTATTGAATCTTGATCCAAATTCCTTCACTTGGTATATCTTGATTAACCATAAATAACATATAGTAACCGGGTGGTGCTAATTTACCCAAATTAGGGAATATCGAACTGATTTGATAAGTGAATATTCCAGTTTTTTTTACCTTTTCACTTGAAAGAACAAGCATTCTTTGATTCATAGTATTCGAATGTGTGTTAAATCCAGGTGCAACCATAGTCACTTTAATCAAATTTGTGTTGAGGAGTGATCCGGAAAGAGTAAAACGAATGTTAACACGTTGTCCATACTTGATCTTTTTATGAGAACCTGGAGAAATGATATGTGGTCGTAAATTAGCAGAGTTTGAATCCAGGTAGGATGGTGAGAATGCCTCCAAACTTAGATCCGTTGGAAAAAGAACTCTAGTGAAGTTGTAAAGCTCATTTGGATTACTACCACCAAGAAGAACTCGTCCATCACGGAGCAAAACTGTTGTTGAGTGATACATTCTAGGTATTGCATTCGGATTTTGTACCTCAAATCTAGAACCAAACGGGTTATCGGGTCGGTAAATTACCGGACTCAAAACCGGGTTCCTAGCAATTCCCCATCCAGCCGTGCCCGCCGCGGCTCCATTGACAATCAAGACATTTCCATTTGGTAAAATTACCATGTCACCCATTGTTCGAGCTAGTGGCATTGTCTCCATGGTCCATTGTGGATTTGGGTCGGTAATTGTAATCCGCCCGCAAGTATTTAAAGCACCCACAAAGGTATTAGCTCTTGCCGCTTTGAGATATGAACCAATTGGGGCTCCACCACATATCAAAACCTCAGCTTGAGTTGTTTGTGCTTGCAAGTTCTTTAAAGGAAGAAGAACCGCAGAACCCGTACTTGGATAATTTCTCGGGTCACCACCGGGTATCTGTGGATATGTTTTCACTATCATATTTGTTGTGTAATCGAGCAATATAGCTCGATTGTTCGCGAAAATGAATAGATTTCCGTCCACATTGAGAAAAACAAATGGGTAAAGATTGTTTTCCTCTCTAGGAACATTAGTTTGTTGAATAAACGGTAGGCTAAATACTTTGTTTGTTGAAGCAGTCTTAGGATAAAACTCGTAGTTAAAAGCATCACGGCCTCCTATTATAATTTGTCTTTCGTCGGGAAGAATTTGATTGGCGGAATACCATCGACCTTGAATTAAGCCAGTTCCAATTTCTTACCAGTCACAAGTGCTACACGGTTTGAAAGTTCTCACCGTATTTCTTCCATCGTTGAATCCGCCGGTTTGGACCAATGTACCGTCAGAGGTGGCAGAGCCCGAGGAGCACCACACATCGGTCTGGACCATGAGGGGTCGTATTGAATTAGTGGACACGTCGTATTCTACAGAGTGAGCAGTGCAATCGACTTTCAAGGCGAGGTCTTTAGGATTGTTGCGACATTTTCCATTAGGCAAGGAGATGTTGGATGCACCAAAGTCAGTACGATCGTACATGATGACTCTATCGTTGTTGAGGAGTTGCATGTGCATGGCGGAAATGCCAATGTTGGACATAAGTAAGTCCCATTTGCCACCTGCAGCGTTAGCCAAGTTTAAGTCATGACATGATAGTAACAGAAGAAGAGGCAGCTGCCAAGGAATAATGTTGAAAACAAGACTTGTTGTTTTAGTCATCATAAGGTGTATATGAATTTTAGACAAAATTAAAGGATAAATAGAGAAAGTGTGTTAGAAAATGTGAAGTGGGGATGTCCTTTATATACTGTTGGGGTTTATCTTGAATTATTTGAAATAATACAAGATTAGTTTGCAAAAAATAATTTTGTCTGGATCGGAGAAAGAATACTGGAATGACATTTCATAATAGGAAATTGAGCTTAGGAATATTTTGAAGGATTAATTTAGTCAACACCATCTCAAATAAAACAAAATAAAAAGTCAACTCAAGTTATTCTAGCTATAGTATTCTCTCCTTGTGGAAGTATGTCTCAATACTTTGAAGTACTGGAAAGAGGTAATTGGACGAGAGATAATGCAGTTCAGTTTATCGAGAATATGATTGTATATAGGATGTTATGAATTATGGATGTTATAGACTAGAGTAGAAGATTTGTATAGGAAAATATTGTATTGCTTTTTTTTTCCCGTATTAGTAATCGTAATATTATTTTTTTAGTTCTCTCTTTATATTTAATTTATGTTACTATTTGTTGTTTCTTGTATTTATTTTGATTATTATATTATTTTATTGTAATCATTGATCATGTTCAAAATGATTTGACGTATTCTTTTACAGTATTTTGTCATGACTTCTTCACCTGTCGTTATTTCTTTTTTCGAACTGATTTGAACTGTTTTTTCTTTGAGTTGTTGGTCAATCGGACACAACCTATCTACCTCCAAGAATAGTCTCATCGCAATTGTAAATGAGGTAATTGGTCTCCACAAATTAACACTAAATATGTGATCTACTCGTAACTATTTTTTTGTAATTGAGTTAGATCCAGTTTCAGTTTTTAAAGATCTATTTCTATTGTTTATTTATGTATGCAGCGAATGTATATCTTACATACTTTCAATTTGGTCAGATGTATCATCCCAAAAATTAAAGAAATAATAATAATTATAGAAGTTTATAGCTTTATTAATTTAATTAATTCCTCCATCTGTTAAAGATCTCTCTTATTTGTATTCGTTGTTTAGAAATCAAAGTACTAATTGTTAATAAAATTTCTTAATTTGCATTCATTCCTTTGGAATATGTAGCATTATTTATAATCATGCGATTATGATACATAGTATTTTCATCAATATTACATAGTATTTTCATCAATATATGCTGATAATGGTGGTTAGACATGGTTGCTTAGTGCACTATTACATAATTAATTGTTTATATGTTCAATTACTTCTGCATTATTCATCACAATTAGTACGAATATTATAATGTTTAAACTAAGTAATATGAGAATGGATATTTATGAAGAAAAATTGAAGAATAAACAAATTAGTCTAGCAAGTCAACTTCTCACTTTCCTATCTATTTCTTCTTTCTTATCTTTTGTATTTTCATCATCTTGGTAAGCTTTGATGGGAGTAGAGTCTGGCGAGTTCGATCGAATCCAATAATTACTTCGATTTGAATTTTGTATATATTTTTTAAAATATTTAATATATATTAATTAGTCACTAATTAAAATTCAATAACTTATAAGGGTTTAGAATTTTAAAAACTGTTATATTTCTCCATGTTAGCTAATTCTACAGAGAAGATGAAGTTTACTGTGAAATTCTCATTCAACGTGAATGCTCAACAATGTGACTTACAGGTTGTTATATACAGTGCCATCTAACTAACTTGTCTAACTAACTTTATAACAAACTATTAACTAACTCTACTAACTTCTATTTTGTACACGTCAACTCTAACTTCTTTTAAGTAATTCTTTCTCCAATACTCCCCCTCAAGTTTGAGGGTATAAATAAATTTAATACACCAAACTTGGATAGTAAGTACTCGTGTTGATTTCTACTTAGGCCCTTTGTTAGTAGATCAACTATTTGCTCCTTGGTGTTCAAGTATCTTGTTTCAACCAAGCCTTGTTGTATCTTCTCTCTTATGAAGTGACAGTCCAACTCCATATGTTTTGTTCTTTCATAATGCACTGGATTTGCTGCTATCTGTATTGATGATTTGCTGTCGTTGTGAATGATAACTGGTGTTTCAATTCCTGCTCCTAGCTCCATGAGCAGTCCAACTATCCATACTATCTTAGACACTGAAGTAGCCATGCTCCTGTACTCTACTTCAGCTGAGCTTCTGGAGACAGTTCCCTGTTTTTTAGACTTCCATGAAATGAGAGAGTTTCCTAGTTTGATTAGGAATTCTGTCACTGACCTCCTGGAGTGTGGACATATGGCCCAATCTGAATCACAATATACCTGAAGTTGTTTACTGCCTGTGCTGGACAATAAGATTCCCAAACCTGCTTGTCCCTTTATGTACCTTACAACTCGTAGTGCAGCATTAAGGTGAGACTGTTTTGGTTGTTGCAGGAACTGACTTAAAGTCTGTGTGGCAAATGAGATGTCTGGTCTAGTAATGGTTAAGTACAAGAGTTTCCCTATCAATCTTCTGTAGATACTAGGATCCTTTAGTAACCTGTCAGTATTGTCTCTATCATTGGCTTCATCATACTCTTTAGTGGTTAATTGTACATATGGATCAAGTGGTGTTGTAGCTGGTTTTGCAGCACTGAGTCTAGCTTCAGAAATGATCTCAAGAGTGTACTTCCTCTAATGCATCACTATTCCCTTTTGAGATCTAGCAAACTCAATTCCTAGGAAATATTTGAGTTCTCCAAGGTCCTTCATTTTGAATGAACTTTGCAAGGTCCTTTTTGTCTCCTGAATGAGGTTGATGTCATTGCCAGTGATCATCATATCATCTACATATACCAAGATTATCACCATAGCAGTACCAACTCTTTTAGTGAATAGAGAATAATCAAGCTGACTTTGTACAAATCCTGATCTGATGAGTGCTTCAGTGAGCTTTACATTCCATTGTCTTGGTGCTTGCTTCAATCCATAGAGGGATTTGATGAGCCTACACACTGGTTTCTCCCCCTGCCCATTAAATCCATGTGGAAGTTGAAAACCTTATGGAAGAGTCATATAGACTTCATCATGCAAATCACCTTGTAAGAAGGCATTGAACATATCCATCTGATGTACATGCCAATTACCAGCTGCAGCTAAGGCTAAAACACTTCTAACAGTCACCATCTTTACAACAGGTGAGAATGTCTCGTGATAATCCAACCCTTCCCTCTGATTGAACCCCTTAGCAACTAACCGAGCTTTAAATCTCTCAACCTGCCCATTAGCTTGATGTTTGATTTTAAAAATCCATTTGCAACCAATAGCTGTTTTATCATGAGGCAGAAGAACTACCTGCCATGTGTTGTTAGATTCCAATGTAGTAATCTCAGCCTGCATTACCTGAACCTACCTGGGATCCCTACATGCTGCTTCAAAACTAAATGGTTCAACATCAGCTCCAAAAGAGGATATATACGCTTGATAAGGGGCAGTCAACTTGTCATACCCCAGGTACTAATCAATAGAGTATAAAGGCTTGGATGTGGAAGGAGCATTTTGAACATTTGCTACATAATCTTTCATCCATAGAGTAGTAGTAGTAATTCTTTGGGATTTTCTCTGAATAGGTGGTTCTGAAGTGTGAGCTGGCACCAAAGGAACTGGTGAAGGACTAGAGAGGTCAGAAGATGTGCATTGATCAGCATCTGTAGAACTAACAGTTGTAGGAAAGAGCTTCCAGGTAGTAGATGAAGGAAGAGAGAATGGAATTATAGACTCCTTGAAAATAACATCTCTACTAATGAAGAAATGTTTGTCTTTCAAGTCATAAAGAATATAACCCTTAGTCTGCTCACTGTATTCCATATGAATAGCAACAACACTCCTGAGCTGAAATTTATCACTGATATACATATTTTTGGCAAAACATAGACAACCAATGATTCTAATATGCTATAGAGAAGTTTTGCACTTGTGAAATACCTCATAAGGTGATTTTCCATTCAGAACAGGAGTAGGCAACCTATTAATAATATAAACAGCACTTAAAATACACTGTCCCCAAAATCTGATAGGAATGTGCCCTTGAAATTTCATGGCTCTGGCTACCTCTAAAATATGTTTATGTTTTCTCTTAGCAACACCATTCTGCTGAGGGGTATGGATACAAGTTTTTTGGTGCACAATGCCTAATGAAGTGCATAACTTGTGACATTCAACATTGACAAATTCTATACCATTGTCTGTTCTAATTGATTTCACCACTACACCAAACTGTGTATGAACCAAAGTAAATAAGTTTTCCAGAATGACACAAACATCACTCTTCAATTTTATTAAAAACAACCACAACATCCTTGTACAATCATCCACAATGGTAACAAAGAATCTGTTTCCATCATGTGTAGGAATTTTGAATGGACCCCAAACATCAACATGTAACAATTGAAATGGTAAAGATGACATGGAAGTACTATGAGGAAAAGGTAATCTATGTTGTTTAGCTATAGGGCAAATAGTACAATTTGTTAATTCTACTGAACTATGCTTAGAAGAAATAGGGATAACATTTGCTAAGACACTGGAGGAGGTGTGTCCCAGTCTTTGATGCCACAACAAGACTTGAGAGTCTGCTGAAGGAGTGTCCTCCTTAGCACTGAAGGAATGTATATGAGTAGGAGAGTCTTTTCTGAGAGAGTCTTTTCTAGGATTTTGAGTAGGAATAAAGTAGAGGCCATCAAACTCTCTACCAATTACCTTCACCTGCCCATTGTAAAGATCCTGAAAAACAAAGGAATCAGGGAAGAAAGAAACTGAACACTGCAATTCTCTAGTAAGTTTTGACACAGACAAGAGGTTATTTTTGAATGCAGGTATGACTAACACATCCTGAATATTGTCATTCTTGGTGATGCTACAAGACCCTGAATGAGTGACAGTGGTAGTGTCTCTATTAGGTAGGTGAACTTGATTAGGAGTTATAGAAGAGAGAAACTTCTTTTGTACTAGCATGTTTGGGTTGTAGGTCATATGATTTGTTACCCCGGAATCCACAATCCAATTATGATCCCCTACTGTGAGATTAATAGTATTACCTGCTGTGTTAGTTGATGAGGAACTCTGAATTGAGTTAGCACTGCCAGAGTTGCTAGAAGCCATATCTGATGCCCCCTGCAGGTTAGACTTTCCAAGCATATTCAAGATCTGATGATATTGTTCATGGATGACTTCCATACCTTTGTTATAGTCCATATTCCCTATGTAATTAGGTGCATGATCCTGATATCTGACTGGATTATTAGCAACATTATGAGCTGTGTGAAAATGACCACCACTTTCACTTCTCTCAGCAGGAAGGTTACCACCACCTCTCTCAGCATGAAAATTACCATTACCACCACTTCTCTCACTATGATAGTTCCCTTTATCTGATTGATTGTTAATCTAATTCTCCCTTATTCTCTTCTCAAAATCAAGAGATACCTAACTAATCGAAAACATATTGCCTTAGTGTGACCTTTACGCTTGCAGTGATCACAGACAACATTAGGGTCGTAACTATAAGGAGAGAAAGGTTTCTTCAATCTATTCAAAGGATTAGAACCAGTTTTGATAGAGGGAAGTGCATTCATCTCAGGATGATATCCAGACTTGTGAGATTGTGAGATTGTGAGATTGTGAGATAGATTTTTGACTTTCACGTTCAATTAACATAGAGTAAGCTTTGTTTAGTGTTGGCAAATGGATCATCATAAGGATCTGAACTCTAGCCTGTTCATATGTATCATTCAGTCTCATAAGGAACTGTAACAACTTCTGATTATCCATAAACAAGACAAAATCTCTTGATTTAGCACAGTCACATCCAGGCACAGGGGTGATGCTGTCAAATTCTACCCAAAGATCTCTTAAACGAACAAAATACACAGAGATTGAATTGGTACCTTGACTTGCTGAAGCGATTTCTTTGTGCAACTGAAAGATCCGAGATCCATCTACTTTGTCATACCTTTCCTTGAGATCACTCCATACCGCTGCTGCATTTGTTGAGTAAACAATTCCTCCAAGAAGTTCCTTGGATACACAGTTCATGATCCATGAGAGTACAATTGTGTTACATCGTTCCCATAGAGCAGTGAGATTAGGGCCATAGGCTTCCTTCAAGCATGTTCCTTCAATGAATCCAAGCTTGTTCCGACCTAAAATTGCAATTCTCATTGCACGACTCCATACCGAGAAGTTTTCTGCTCCCGTCAGTTGAATTGAGATTAGTGTAGCCCCTGAATTGTCAATCGAACTCAGAAACAGAGGATGATTGTGGCCAAGCTTCTCAGGCAACTCATTATCGACAGTCGCCATGGCTATTTTTCACAAGCTTCAGAGATTGACAGGCTCTGATACCATGTTATATTTCTCCATGTTAGCTAATTCTACAGAGAAGATGAAGTTTACTGTGAAATTCTCATTCAACGTGAATGCTCAACAATGTGACTTACAGGTTGTTATATACAGTGTCATCTAACTAACTTGTCTAACTAACTTTATAACAAACTATTAACTAACTCTACTAACTTCTATTTTGTACATGTCAACTCTAACTTCTTCTAAGTAATTCTTTCTCCAATAAAAACACACACTTTAAATTTCAGATTTTAATCCTCAAAATAGGATGAGAGTAATGATAAATAATCTTTTAATTAATTATTATGGTACGTAAAGAGTTGTATCATTGATATCATATCACTATCTAGTTGAGATTTTATATTTTGTGAGGGAATGTAAGGTTATTACTTATTATGACCAGGCACGAACAAATCTATAATTGAAGTTAAGAATTAGACCAAATTTATTAATTTTAGCCTAAAATTTGATTATGATTCAAAATCCAGTACGTAAATCTAAACTTAAAATTATTTATTTATGATTTATCAAAATTTAGTGAGGGAACACTTCAAACACCAAAAACACATCACAATTGCTTACAATTGATATTTTACTGAGTCACTAGTTTTGTTTTGTTAATTTAAAGAACAAAATTAAAGGAACCGTTGAGAAGGATTAATTGTCAAATGACAAATGTTCGTGCATGCAAAAGCAGCTTAATTATTAAAATTATTATGATCATAATAATACACGAAGCATTATGGATATATAATTGTGTACTTAATTAAATTATTCTAAAGGTCAATCAACTGATGATTTGGTATAATACAATCACTAGCTTAACTAATGCATGCATGGATGTTTAAGTACTCTTCTAATAATTGCCTTAGCCTTAAAAATGTATGTGGATATATGAAAAAAAATCAAATCTTTTTATTTAGTAATTTAAAGATTTGTTTCATTAAAAAAAAAGCAAGAAGTCAAACATGGCATTTCCTTTTAAATTGAATATGCATTAATTGTTTGACATTTGCAGGATTAACTTAATTATAAAGAAGAAATTAAGTTAAAATATTCAAAGTTTAATAATTGACGGAGAAACGTGTGGATGGGTGGCGTTGTGTGGAATATATATATTTTTTTAATGAGAATTAAAATTTATACACACACATTACCATTCTAATTTAGTTGATTAATTATAATAAAGTTGATGTTTACCATTTTTCTTAGTTGATTACTAATCATGATTTTGTTAGCGATGTATCTGAATTTGTAAACGATGAGAAGATAGACTTGGGTCTAGCTCACCCCATAAGGTAAAAATTCATCAAGACCATAAATGATTCACATTTCTGAACTTAATACCCCACACACTCGGGACATTTAAAGTATGAACAATATAAGGTGAAAGTCTAAAACCTCGATAGATCATAAATTGGAATGATTTAGATCTAACTCTAAGACAATATTAGAATTATATATATTTTTCTACATCATTCTCGCATAAAACTTCAAACTCCTTCCATAAAAAAATAAATCCAGAGATGTTTACAAGAAAATTAAGTTCACTAGATTATTTTATTAGATATGCAAAATTAATGAAAATTTTGAAAGGGGATTAAACTTGCTACACTCTTAACAAAGAAACCAAAACCGTTGTTTCTTTCTAATTTATAGCTATTAGGTCAAGCTATTAAATTAACTTATTTTAAGAAGTATTTTTTTAAAAAAATCTTTTTGGTGAAAAGCAGTTTGTGTTTGATCAATAATTTTCTTGAAAAAACAAATACTTCCTCCGTTCACTTTTACTTGGCACACCCATTAAGAAATGGTCATTGATGTATGCATTTTACCAAACTATCCCTATTCAATGATGTTTAGTATTAAGTCTTGGAAAATGATTTGAAGAAAGAATATTTAATGTTGAGGATAAACATGGAAAAATATTAGTGTTGTCTTTTCTTGATAAGTCAAAAATGACAAGTAAAAATGAAAATCTATTTTAGAAAAAACTGACAAGTAAAAGTGAATGGAGGGAGTACTTTTTAGCATCAACTAATGTATGGCCAAAACTTTTTAAAAGTGTTTCGAAGTGTATTTTTCTCAAAAATATTTTGGAGAAGAACCAATTTTTTAAAAACTTCTAAACACAATTCTTGCTACTCTCGAGAACACTTATTTTCTCCTCAAAACTTCAACTTTTTAAAAAAATAAGTATAAATTAAATATTTTTGACCTTCCTAAAGCTTAACCAAATAGACTATTAACCTCTCTTCAAATATTTGTATTAACAATTCTATCAAATTGCTTATTTAAAACAACCCAATAATTGGAAAGCTTTGTTAATTGTTCCATCCCTAAATAATGGGGGTCAATCTTCTAACATGGATCCTTAATACTCATAATATTATTTATTATCTGGTTGTTAAAAATTGATTGAAAAACCAATAATAACTTATCTGTACATTATTTATAAACTGAAAACATTTAGCGGAGACAACGGTAAAATGGATTATCATGCTTGAGAATATATAGACATATCAATTATGTACGATAAACGAACTTAGACAATATTTGAATATGAATGGTACTTCACATATGAACCAATATACTAAAAAACTATACATATATATATTTTTTAAATAATTGAGAAAATATTCTCTATTACTTGCAGCTAGGCAATCAACATTTTTTTTTTAAAAAAAAGTAAAAATACTAAAATTGATCCCATTAGGCTCAAGCTTTATTTTCTTTGACAAACCCAATTTTAAGTACCTATTATTATTATTATTATTAGGGTAAAATAATATTCGACCAGGTTAAAAGTAGAGTATACAACCTAAGGCACACTTATTCCTTGCATCAATTGACCTGTAAAAGTTAATTAACACGCACGAAATTTATCTTTTAGGCATGTGCACTTTTTATTGCATGCTTTATTATATTCCACATGTTCCTTTTATATTCTAGCTCATATAACACTACTTTTGTTCTGTAAGGTAATGCTAATTGTATTATATATATATATATATATAGTTGTAACTTTACTGTAAAAAATATATTTAGAGCCGGTTTGACATTAATATTGGGAGCTCAGAAGCACTTATTTTGAGATTATAATTTTTTTGAAAAATTAGGTATTTGACAAATCTGTAAAACTGTTTTTAATTGGAAGCAGAAGCAAGTTTTCTGCTGTTGGGAAGAAGCTAAAGCAGAAACAAAATTTATATTTTATATTTTATTTTATCTTTATGTATTATTATTTTACGTATTATTTTACATATTTAGAAGATAAAAAAGAATAAGGTAACAATAATATTTTTGTAAGATTAGAAAAAAAAATAACAATTAAACATTTCAACCCTTAAAAAAATGTACAATATTGATTGAAAATTTGAATATGAACATTTTAATTTAATAATAATAATAATAATTTAATATTTTTTTTTGTAATAGATGTTTAAACTAGTTTCTCTCTATAAAATAATCTTAATATTAAAAGTACATTAATACTTGCCCTTAATCGTAATTTTACTCTCAAAAGCACTTTTTTTTTAAAAAAATAGTGAAACACAATTTGCTTATAAAAAGCACTTTTCAAATGAATTTTAGTCAAAATACATTATTTTGTTATTCAAGCTCGTTAAGGATGAGGACATACTCAAGGATACACATGATGAAGGCATATAATACATAAATATGATTTTTAACTTGGCTTCAGCGGACAACTATGCCCTCCAACTTTGAGTATGCGCAAGTAGACACTTAAACTTGTATAAAATTGAACTAGTAGACACACGTGTCCTACATGACATAATACATGTAGGACGCCACGTAGGACACCAAATTTTCATGTAGGGTGCCATGTAGGACGGATGTGTCTATTTGTTCAATTTTATACAAGTTTAAGTGTCTATTTGTGCACATCCAAAGTTAAAGATCATAGTTGCCGGCTGACGCCAATTTAAGGGTCATGTTTATGTATTATGCCTATGATGAAGACTGAAAAGTGTATTTAAGGATATAAAATTTCTTCTCCTATTAGATTTAAGCGATGATATTTTTAAAAGATTGTAATCGTTTTTAGCTAGTAATGCACTTCAATTATTACTAATAACTAGTGGAGTACTAACTAGTAATAGCTTTTAAAAGATTGTAATCTTACCCATATTATTCCTTTCTTCCCCAATCAACAAACTATATATACCACCGGCATGCAACAATTATTAATTAATTATGCAAACCATTAATTAATTATTTAGTACTTGCTTTACGTATAAATTATAATGCGTAGCGCCTAACAGTCCCTATATACTATAGTATATAAATAACATCCCCATTTCGATTAATCATATACATTCACATTTAATACAAAGCCTCTACACAAAACCAAATAAAAGAGAAAAAAAATATTCACCTCTCATGGCGATTAGAAAAACAGTTATTCTTTGTTTCATTATTTGTCAGTTGCCTCTGCTTCTACTACTACCATGTCACCGGAACTTGGCTTACGCCGCCGGTGGTAAGTGGGACCTACTCATGTCCAACATTGGTATTTCCGCCATGCACATGCAACTCCTCAATGACGATAGAGTTGTCATGTACGATCGTACTGACTTTGGCATGTCTAACATCTCTTTGCCTAATGGCAAATGTCGCAACAATAATAATGACCTTGTCTTGAAAGTCGATTGCACTGCACACTCTGTAGAGTACGACGTTTCCACCAATTCTGTACGTCCACTCATGATCCAGACCAATGTGTGGTGCTCGTCTGGCTCTGCCATGTCAGACGGTTCATTGGTTCAGACAGGTGGATCCAACGATGGTAAATTTATAATTATAGTTTACAAACCGTGCATTACTGGGAAAAGGAGTAATTGTGACTGGCAAGAAATTGGAAATGGATTAATTCAAAGTCGATGGTATTCCACCAATCATATTCTTCCTGACGGCAGACAAATTATAATAGGAGGCCGTGATGCTTTTAACTACGAGTTTCATCCTAAAACTCCTTCGACTAATAATGTATTCAGTCTTCCGTTTCTTCAACAAACTAATGATCCTAGAGAGGAAAACAATCTTTACCCATTTGTTTTTCTCAATGTGGATGGGAATCTATTCATTTTCACGAACAATCGAGCTATATTGTTCGATTACACAACAAATACGATAGTGAAAACGTATCCACAAATACCTGGTGGTGATCCGAGAAATTATCCAAGTACAGGTTCTGCAGTTCTTCTTCCATTAAAGAACTTGGAAGCCCAAACAATTCAAGCTGAGGTTTTGGTGTGTGGTGGAGCACCAAGAGGCTCATATCTCAAAGCAACAAGAGGTGAATTTGTGGGTGCCTTAAATACTTGCGGGCGAATTACAATTACCGACCCAAATCCACAATGGACCATGGAGACCATGCCACTACCTCGAACAATGGGTGACATGGTAATTTTACCAAATGGAAATGTCTTGATCGTGAATGGAGCTGCGATGGGCTCTGCTGGATGGGGAATTGCTAGGGGGCCAGTCTTAAGTCCAGTGATTTACCAACCTAATAACCTACCTGATTCTAGATTCGAGGTGCAAAACCCGAATGCAATACCTAGAATGTACCACTCAACTGCAGTTTTACTCCGAGATGGTCGAGTTCTTGTTGGCGGTAGCAACCCAAATGAGCTTTACAACTTCACTGGAGTTCTTTTTCCAACAGAGTTAAGCTTAGAGGCATTTTCACCGTCCTATTTGGATTCAGAATCTACTAATTTGCGACCACAAATCATTTCCCCTGTTTCCCGCCATAAATTCAAGTACGGACAACGGGTTAACATTCAATTTTCTATGTCCGGGTTACTAAACAAAAATTCGATTAAAGTGACGATGGTTGCGCCAGGATTTAACACACATTCAAATACGATGAATCAAAGAATGCTTGTACTTTCAAATGGAGTCGTAAAACAAGTTGGGAAATCTTCGTATCAAGTGAGTTGTTTATTTCCAAAATCGGGTTCATTAGCACCACCGGGTTACTATCTTCTATTCGTGGTTCATCAAGACATACCAAGTGAGGGAATTTGGGTTAGGATCTTTTAAATTTTAATTACTTTTGATTCAATTATTTCAGGATTTTCTTTTTCTTCTTACATAAGTGTGTGTAAATTAAAGATCTGTTTTAATTTTGATCTTTATAAGTTTGAGGGTGTAAAAGATAATCTTTGTTTCTTGGTTTTGGAAAAAGTTGTTGTAAGCAAACACTAAGATTATATCAAAAATTGACCTTTCAATTGTTGCTTAACTAATAATTATATTCCATTGGGTATATATTTTTAACGTTAGCGTGTGTTTAGAAGAAAAAGATGTGACGCACTTTGATGGATGGCAGGCTGATGAGAGTGGGTTAAGTAGGACTGACAAGTTTCTAGGTTGACAAGTTTTTAAAGATTAGACCAAATGATAGCTTAGGCGAATTTCATAATAGAATGAGAGAGGAAAATAACTAGCTTAATTAAGCATATCTCAAGTTCGTATAATATACACATTTTGAAGCTTGATGTGAAATACCGATAACTGAGTTGGATTCGATAACAATGGCGATTTTAATCTTATAGTGCGATTTGATGACATAAAATTAAAAGACCCATAGACATTTGCCAAAGTTTAAACCATATAGTTCTTTATTTAAATAAAAATGGATAATATCACTTTTGTTCCCCTAGTCATAGATAAATTCCTATTTTGGTCTTTGGGATCTATGCCTGACTCGACTTATCTACCCTTTTAATTCGTTAAAATTTGTATTGTAATCCCAATATGTAAGAAATATGTTATGTTTTAACGATTTTTAAAACGATTTCATTCAAATTGAGTATCAAGTAACCATACAAGTTTAACATAATACATAGAATTAGATAACTCTTTGTTAATTTGTGAAAATCACAAGCAAAGTGATTAAAGTGCACATTTCAATTAATTAAAGATTTAAATAAGCTTAGAGCATATTTGAATTGAATTATTTTTAAAAATTTAAAGTCAAAATAGCTTTTTTTATTGTTTAAATAAATTAAAAAGTGCTTGGAAGCACTTCATTTTAAACTAAAATGAAGGGAAAAAATATGTCAAAAGTCAATCCAAACAGACTTTAAGGGATGTTTGGATTGATTTTTTTTAAGTGACTTATAAGTTAAAAGTTAAAAGTCATTGACTTTTGACTTTCTTGGCTACTTGTTAAGCACATTTCCCGAACTAAAAAATAGCTTAAAAACCAAAATCAATAAAAATAAGTGGCATATATAAACATGACTCTTAACTTAGCGTTAGCGGACAACTATGACCTTTAACTTTGAATGTGCACAAGCAGGGGCGGAGCCACCTTAGTATAAGGGGGTTCATTTGAACCCCCTTCGGCTACTTCTTGTATCTATTTCTACAGATTTTGAACCCCCTTACTGAAAATTCTGGATCTGCCACTGTGCACAAGTAGACACTTAAACTTGTATAAAATTGAACAAATAGACACATTCGTCCTACATGGTACCCTACATGACAATTTTGTGTCCTACATGGCGTCCTATGTGTATTATGCCATGTAAGACAAGTGTGTCTATTTGTTCAATTTTATTCAAGTTTAAGTGTCTACTTGTGCACACTCAAAGTTGGAGAGCATAGTTGTCCGCTGAAGCCAAGTTAAGGTGTCATGTTTATGTATTATGCCAAAATAAGTCATTCCAAACACCCACTTTTAATCCGATATACTACAAAGACTAAACATTAGAATATACTACCAATAACTAAAGGATCAAATTTTTTAATATTAATTACCCTTATATATCTAAAACAATTTCTTCACTCATTTTTTTTAAAATTGGACCGATCTATCGAAAGCAATATTTCTATCTCCTAAAATAGAAATAAGATTTGTGTACATTCTATTTTCAGAGATCTTACTTGCAAATTACACGAGTACGTTGTAGTATAAAAAAAAATTGACATTTGCCAAATTCTCTATCTCTCTCTAAAATATTATAATATCTGAAATAATTCATTAGGTTTTCCTCCTCTGTTCATGCATGTCAAAATATCCACATACGAAAAGAATATAAAAGGATTGTAAAAAAAATTGACAAGAAACGAAACGTGCATGCATGCAAGAGCTCATTATTATGACATTTCAAGTCATAATTGTGCACTTAATTAATTACTTTAATTAATTAGTAAAGATCGATTGATTAATTAATCAGGTGATTTGGTACATAACTTACTTTACTGATAATGCATGTATATGTCCTGGCAATATGAAACCATACTATAATGATTAAAGCTTATAATTCGATTAGCCTAAAATGTATGTGGATATTGACAAGAAATCAAATCTTTTTATCTATTAATTTAATTATTTATTTTATTAAATATGTCAACAAGTCAAACATGAAATTCCCTTTCCAATAGAAAACCTTTAATAAGGCAAAACTATAAAATAAAATAAAAATTGCATATATAATTGTTGGAGAAACGTGTGGATCGTCGATGGTTAATAATTCTTTTGTTTGAATAAAATTTAAGTTGTTATACTAGGTATAATATCAGTATAGAATATACTGAATATGTAGTAAATACGATAACCTAGAAAATTAAAATCAAGAAGTTATAACTAGTTAAAATATACTGATCATAGTTAAATTAAAGAGAACTAATAAATCATCTAAGCACAAATTAAAGCTATGCTTGTTCCATCATCCATGCATATTACTTTCAACAGCTACTGCTAAAAACACACGAATTTTCATTAAAAAAAATCTTCTAATTACGACCCAATTTATGACAATTTTTTCTCAAAATTTCTGTCTAAATTCATAATTTTCTTTGAACTCTCAACATGTAAATAGGCCAAAACCATTCATTTTTTACTTCAAATTCTTCTATTGACAATTTTATAATCTTAATTGCTTAAAAACAAAAGAATAATTGGAAATGTTTGTTCCATCCGTAAATAATGATTGGGGGCTAATTAATTAATCTTCCAAGATGGCTCCTTAATTAACTCAAATTATTCCTAATCTAGTTGTCAAATTAATGATCGAAAATACTATAATGTATGTACGGTGTACCATAAGATGGGAGCAAACTGAAAACAATTAGCGAAAACAAAGGTAAAATTAATTAATTGTATGAATTTGGCTATAAATTGAAAAGCAATAGGGAATACAATGTTTTTAAAAAAATAATGGAGAAAATATTCTCTATTCATGAATCATTTCTTTTTAACAACAAAAAGGCATATTTTCTTGTCGGTTTAATGATATTTATAAATTCCACGAGAATCAAATTCATATTAAGAATAAAATTAAATAAGTGCTTAATCGATATTGAAACAACGAGCAAAAATATGGGCATGATTAATTCACAATGTAATCGGAGTATATCTTTAGAAATAGATTAGCATTTTTAATTAGATATCTTTTTGAATAAAACGATCAAATAATACACAGAAACACGTCTCGAAGAGTTTATTAAGATATGAATCATGAAAAAAATGATCCAATTAATCAAAATACAATATTACACTTCACAGCGATTGATAATAGGGAAAAAGGACAAATATACTCCGAACTATCGTAAATGGTATGCAGATACCTTCCGTCATACTTTTATTGGGATATTGGTGCCCTTACCGTCCAAAAACTAGAGCATATATATCCTTTTATACTAACAGACGTACACATGTCATAATATTATCCACCGATCCAATATTTATTAAAGGGAAAAAGGACAAATATACCCCTGAACTATCGTAAATGACATGTAGATACCCTCCGTCATACTTTAGGGACATTGGTGCCCCTGCCGTCCAAAAACTAGAGCATATATGCTCTTCACTCTAACGGAAGACTAAGTAGGGACATGTGGTGCAATCTTATCTGTCGATTCAATATTTAAAGTGTATATATGTTCTAGTTTTTGGACGGCAGGGGCACCAATGTCCCTAAAGTATGACGGAGGATATTTGCATACCATTTACGATAGTTCGGGGATATATTTGTCATTTTTCCCTTTATTAAATATCGGATCAATGGACAAGATTGCGCCACGTGTCCCTATTTAGTCTTCCGTTAGAGTGAAGGGCATATATGCTCTAGTTTTTGACGGTAGGAGCACCAATGTCTCAAAAGTATGACGGAGGGTATCTGCATACTATTTATGATAATTCGGGTATATTTGTCTTTTTTCCCTTGATAATATTACATATAAATCTCATATATCCTAATCTCTTTCCTAGTGATGTTTAGAACAATTACAACATATGGTGTTGACTAATGAAATCTTAAATATTCTTCCAAAAGTCAATTTTGCATTCAGAAGTGTCTTAATTACTTATATCCCCCCACCCCACCCCACCCCACCCACCCCAAACTACCACTTGTGGCAATTATTTATAATGCAAACCATTAATTGCTTGATTATGTGTAGAAATAATACACACATTGATAGTATATAAAGGACATTACCCGTAGCCTCTTCTCACAACAACACAAACACCACACATCATAGTACTCTTCAAAGCTCTCTTCCTCCCCTTTGCATTTTGTCCAATTATAACCAAACAAACAAACAAAACAAAAACATATCTAATGGCCATTAGAACAAGTCTTGTTTACAACATTGTTCTTTGGCAGCTGCATTTCCTTCTATTACTATCATGTCATGACTTGAACTTGGCTAATGCTGCAGGTGGCAAATGGGATTTACTTATGTCCAACATTGGCATTTCCGCCATGCACATGCAACTCCTCAACAATGATAGAGTCATCATGTACGATCGTACTGACTTTGGTGCATCCAACATCTCTTTGCCAGATGGCAAATGTCGTAACAATCCTAAAGAACTCGCCTTGAAAATCGATTGCACTGCCCACTCTGTTGAATACGACGTGTCCACTAATTCAATACGACCTCTCATGGTCCAGACCAACATGTGGTGCTCCTCGGGCTCTGCCACCTCAGATGGTTCGTTGGTCCAAACTGGTGGATTCAATGACGGTAAACTTATGGTGAGAACTTTCAACCCATGCAACACTTGTGATTGGCAGGAAATGGGAGATGGACTAGTTCAAAGTCGATGGTATTCCACCAATCATATTCTTCCTGAAGGAAGCCAAATTATAATAGGAGGCCGTGATGCTTTTAACTACGAGTTTTTTCCCAAAACTGCTTCAACCAGCAACGTATTTAATCTACCTTTCCTTCAACAAACTAATGTTCCTAGAGAGGAAAACAATTTATACCCATTTGTTTTTCTTAACGTCGATGGGAATTTATTCATTTTCACCAACGATCGAGCTATATTGCTCGATTACGCAACAAATACAATAGTGAAAACGTACCCACAAATACCCGGTGGTGACCCGAGAAATTATCCAAGTACGGGTTCTGCAGTTCTTCTTCCTTTAAAGAACTTGCGTTCACAAACGGTTCAAGCTGAGGTTTTGGTGTGTGGTGGAGCACCAAAAGGCTCATACCTCAAAGCAACAAAAGGGGATTTTGTGGGTGCATTAAATACTTGCGGGCGGATTACAATTACCGACCCAAATCCACAATGGACCATGGAGATCATGCCACTACCTCGAACAATGGGTGATATGGTAATTCTACCAAACGGTAACATTTTGATTGTTAATGGAGCCGCGACGGGCACAGCTGGATGGCAAATTGCAAGGAACCCGGTTTTGAGTCCGGTGATTTACCGGCCCGATAACCCATTTGATTCAAGATTCGAGGTACAAACCCCGAATACCATACCTAGAATGTACCACTCAACAGCGGTCCTACTTCGAGATGGTCGGGTTCTCGTCGGTGGTAGCAATCCAAATGAGCTTTACAATTTCACTGGAGTAGTATTTCCAACGGAGTTAAGCTTAGAGGCATTTTCACCATCCTATCTGGATGTGAAATTTGCTAATCTACGACCACAAATCATCTATCCTGCTTCACATCTTAAATTCACGTATGGACAACGTGTTGACATTCGATTTACTGCTTCAGGATTACTAAATCGAGATTTGATCAAAGTGACTATCGTTGCGCCGGGTTTTAATACACATTCGAATACGATGAATCAAAGAATGCTGATACTTCCGAGAGGAATTGTACGACAAGTAGGACGATTTGTGTATGAAGTGAGTTGTGTATTTCCGAATTCGGGTAAATTAGCACCACCTGGTTACTATCTTCTATTTGTGGTTCATCAGGACATCCCAAGTGAGGCAATTTGGGTCAGGGTCAATTAACCATATGCATTTGATTTGATCTACAAATTATTATTTTTCATAATTTTCTTTTACTTCCAACTAAAGTGTATGGGAAGTCTTGTTTTGGTGTTTTTTTTTTTTTAGTATAGTAATAATGTCATGAGAAGGAAGAAATTGTTTTTGGTTTTGGAGGAGTTGTTGTAATTAATTAGCAAGATAATTGGATTGTGTTTTTATTTTACAATTTACTAATTTTGTGTTAATTAAAAGAACAATAAAAGATTAGAATCTTGAACGCATAAGCTTTAAATCTTGGTTCGGTCTCGACATATGTTTATCATATAAATTAAAACTTGGAGAAAATGAATAGAATGGAAATGGAGAAGAGCCAAATCCTAACTAATTCATGTTCTGACAATATGAAATCATATAATTAGTGACGGATTCAAAATTTTCACCAAGGGATTCGAAAAATAAGAATATTCTAGGGATAGATTCGTGGCCCAAGTTGCATAGTCGAGTACTACTAGGCTATCCCTCTTTTTTATTTAGGTGGTTCAAAATTTATATATATACAGAAATATAGAAAATTTATCCTCTATATATACAATGTAATTTTTTAACGAGAATTTGAGTGAATCCCTTGGCAACCATCCTCCCCGCCTACAATAGTTAAAGCTTATAATTAGCTTAGCCTGAAATGTATGTTGATATGGAGAAGTCTTTTTATTAGGTACATTAAGTATTTATTTTATTAAAAGTAAATTAGAAGTAAAACAAGCTATTCCATATAAATTAATGCATTAGTTAAACTTTTGTCAGGTTAAAAAGAAAGAAATTTAACGTACTATTGGAAAAAGATCTCTATGAAATATAATATTTTCTCTAATGAGATATAAAACTAAGTCATACTATCAAAATATAATTTAACCAATATTTTTGGCTTTTTACTGAGTATATTTTTTAGGCAATTAATGGATGCTACTTATATGATCAATGCATAAAACTTGAATAATTCATGATGTTTCTAACTTAGGTTTTATTATAAGGTTTACTTCAATTTTTTAAGTGTCTTTATAGATATTTTAAGTTCAAACTAATTAGATCATTAAATGGTTAGGTTTGAAAGTCATTATACTAACTTTGAATATATTCTAAAACATAACAATATGGTATTTGATGTCTCGCCCCCTTCCCGCACTATTCCTCCCCACTAAAAAGAGCGATTGAGAATCTCGAGAACCTTTTCGAGCGTCTGTCTTCGCGGGGTGATTGGAAAAGAAAGGAGTATTAAGCCACTTTCCAATCAATTACGACTCCTCACTCAGATATTGATAGTGTCCGTGAAGTTCTTGATTTAAATCTATTTTTGGAACTAAAGCAAAAGGAGATGTTATACAAGTAATAATAGATATTCTAATTAACTTGCTCAATTTAGAGAAATCTTATTTCTATTTAAAAATATTTCTACCAGATATAGAATAATTTAATAATTTATGTAACAATTTACTCAATTAAGAAAAAAATTCAAAACTAAAATTAAAAAGAACTTATCTAAGATTTAAATTTTTTTGATGTTATATTGACATGCAATAATTTATATATACCTATTAAATCTATTTTTGGAACTAAAGCTAAAGGAGATGTTATACGAGTAAGGATATATACTCTAATTAACCTGCTCAATTTAGAGAAATCTTATTTCTATTAACTAAAGAAAGAAATTGATTATCAAATATAATTTATAACAATATATTTTAAAAAGCTATGTGATTATAAATCAAATAAAAAATATAAAAAATTATTAAATAATTTTTAGAACTCCTTCAAATTTTAGACCACGTACTGAATAAAGTTTTTTGGAGATTATTTTGGTATCACACATTTTTTTTATCTTAATAGACGTGATAATGATTCATTTTGATAACTATCCTAAGATAAATACAAAATACTATAACATTTACACATAAATAATTGAGAAGTTCAAGCACAAAAATAAGTGAGAAGTTCATCCGTGCACAAAAATTGTTTGAATCATTGGACAAATGATCCATACAAATTGTTGCACCAATAATAATATGAATAAACTTTTTTGGAAGACTCTTTGATAAAGAGACAAATTAAAACTATTGTGTATTTATGTATTTCAAAAATTAGGTAAATTGGCACAACTCGATTAGTATCTACTATTTGTTGTTCATCAAGACATCCCAAGTGAGTCAATTTGGATCAGGTCTAATAACCACATTTGTCTCTTTTTCTTCTTCTTAATTTTGTGTATATGAAAACTTGTTTTGTTATTTTCAAGTTTGGAAATTTTTATATAATAAAGTTAAAATAAATATCATTTTCTTATTTTTGGAAAATTTGTAGATAGACAATTACCGACTATTTTTGTAATTTGTAATAAATATCGAAGATATTCAAATGTATTACAATAACAAAGATTTAATTAAAAATGTAGTAATTTTTATGTTGAATAGAATGAAGAGAACAAGAAAAAAATCCCTAATAACATTAGCTACATAATTCGATTTGTCTAATGATTTCAAACATATGAAATTCATCAATTTAAGCTTTATTTCCACAAAACATTTGTTTAGCTTGCTTACAACTTAATTACGGTCCAACTAATTTTTTTATACTAATACAATGTCTACTAATCAACCGTATTAGTCATCGTATTCCAATTGTTTTAAGAAATTAAACAAATGATTAGAAGATGTCTATAGCTAAACAACGAATTAAATCTAATGATTAATTATCACAAGCTACAATTATGAGTAAATTAAAAGAGATCTTTGACATTTGAATACTTAATAATCCTATTAACGTCTTCTCTAGCAACTATTATTTAATTAAAATATAATCCCATTAAGGGACATTTGAAATATATATATCCCAAGTATATAAATATACTTGATTTATTTGTCATACTTTTATTTTTTAGTTCGTTTCAAAGACAAATGTATCTTCTTCTTTTTTTGGCCACTCTTTAGTTTTAATTTTTCACATGACAAATTTAAGACTACGAGATTGAAGTACTGTTTAGCACATTTACCCATCTTTACTTTAAGATCATACGATTCTTTTTACTTTTTTATACTTTGTGCTAGTCAAAACATGATAAACAAATTAAAACAGGAGGAAAACTATTTTCTTGTAGGCTAATAATTAATTGAATTATCTTGCTGAATTAAGAAAATTTTACACAAATCTCATAGTGTTAAGAACTAATTACATTTTATTAATTCCCACTCTTTTCCAATTTACAAAAATCCCTTAAATTTGGTGGAATCCGGATACATTCCAAAACGTCTCGATACATCGGGTTTCGATTTCGGATACATCCCTCAACATCCTCATTGATTGCGTTTCGATTTTGGATATATCACTCAACGTCCCGATACATCCCGTAAAGTTATTTATCTGATCGATACATCGCATAAAATGATGTATTCGACCGGTACATCACATAAAGTGATGTATGCGAGAATAGGAGAGAGTATGGGTTTTTGTAATTTTTTCAACCGGGAGGAAATTTTAGAGAATATTGTAAAATAAGTTGTGTATTTAGTTATTTTTCCGAAAATCCACACCTATGATCCAGAAATTAAGGAATGGACTGGGCTATTGATAAGTTTGGATTGGGCCAATATTTTGCACACCTAAGGAATGGACTGGGCTATTGAATTTCATCGCTAGAATTGGGCTGGGCTGGCTAACCCATCCAGCTAATTGGGAAACATGTATATAATAAAGAGTCGTTATATGTCATAATTAGGGGTGTCGAACCAATCGATTGAACTGAATTTGAGCAGGTTAAAATGAATCGAGTTAACAAATTGGGTGTGTGATTGACTCAATTACAAGTTACTTGACCGGAAATGAGTTAACCAACAGGTCAAATCTCAATTCATTCAATTCTAACTAAGTTTTAATTGTCTTATTTATGCGATGTAATTTCCCTTTGTCAACACAAATGCCACCTGTCTAGTTAGAGATTAGTGTAAGGACAATGCGTGCTCAACATTACTTGATACCAAAGATTTGCTTCACATAATATATATTATTACAAATATTACAATATCTCTAACTAATCAATATTATTTCCCTCCCTAGCTAACAAACAATAATACTGTATTTAATTATTGCATTTTGTCCAACTATTAACAATATACAAAGGACATCTACACCTAAATTTATATCTTACATAGAGCCAATGACGACTAGAATAAAAGTTTTTCCTTTCTTGATTCTAATTGGTCAGCTACTTCTGCTACTGCCACTTCATCGGAACACGGCTTACGCCGCCGGTGGCAGGTGGGACCTACTCATGTCCAACATCGGCATATCCTCCATGCACATGCAACTCCTCAACAACGATAGAGTCGTCATGTATGATCGTACTGACTTTGGTGCATCCAACATCTCCTTACCTAACGGCAAATGTCGTAACAGCACTAATGACCTCACATTGAAAGTCGATTGCACTGCTCACTCTGTTGAGTACGACGTGTCCACCAACTCGATACGTCCCCTCATGGTACAAACCGACGTGTGGTGCTCCTCCGGCTCCGCCACCTCGGACGGTACTTTGGTTCAGACCGGTGGATTCAACGACGGTGAAAATGTTGTAAGGGTTTTAAAACCGTGTAATGGAAATAAAAGTACGTGTGATTGGAAAGAAATAGAAGATGCGTTAATACAAAGTCGATGGTACGCGACCAATCATGTCTTGCCAGATGGCAGACAAATTATAATAGGAGGTCGTGAGGCTTTTAACTACGAGTTTTATCCTAAAACTCTTTCGACAAATAATATATTCAATCTTACATTTCTTCAATAGACTAATGATCCTAGAGAGGAAAACAATCTTTACCCTTTTGTTTTTCTTAATGTCGATGGAAATTTATTCATTTTCGCGAATAATCGAGCTATATTATTCGATTACACGAGGGATACGATAGTGAAAACGTATCCGTAAATACCTGGTGGTGACCCGAGAAATTATCCAAGTACAGGTTCTGCGATTCTTCTTCCTTTAAAGAATTTGGAGGCACAAATAATTCAAGCTGAGGTTTTGGTATGTGGTGGAACAAAAAATGGTTCATTCCTTAGGGCACAAAGAGGTAATTTTTTAGGTGCGTTAAATACTTGTGGGCGGATTACAATTATCGACCCGAATCCACGATGGATCATGGAGACAATGCCACTAGCTCGAATAATGGGTGATATGGTAATTTTACCTAATGGAAATGTCTTGATCATTAACGGAGCGGCGGCGGGTACGGCTGGATGGGAACTTGGTCGGAGCCTCGTTTTGAGTCCGGTGATTTATCGTCCTAATAATCCCGTTAATTCGAGATTTGATGTACAAAATTCGAGTACTATACCAAGAATGTACCATTCAACAACAGTTTTACTTCGAGATGGGAGAGTTCTAGTTAGTGGTAGTAATCCACATGGGCTTTACAACTTCACAGGAGTTCTATACCCGACAGAGTTAAGTTTGGAGGCATTTTCACCATCGTATTTGGATTCAGAATCTGTAAATTTGCGGCCACGGGTCGTTTCACCCGCTTCAAGACGAAAAGTCAAGTATGGTGGTCAGGTGAATATTCGATTTATCATACCTGGCCCGATAAATAGGAATTTGGTCAAGGTGACAATGGTTGCACCAGGATTTAACACACATTCATTTACTATGAATCAAAGAATACTTGTGCTTTCAAGTGGAAACGTAACACAAGTTGGAACATCAACTTATAAAATCAATTCGATTTTTCCAAATTCGAGTAAATTAGCACCACCTGGTTACTATATGTTATTTGTGGTTCATCAAGATATACCAAGTGAAGGAATTTGGATCAGGATTTAGTAACAAGGTTGGATCACGGTTGGCGTGAGTCATGTGAGTAAGAAGTCACAATTCAAGTTGTCAAAATATTTTTTTATGATTCGAGTCTTTCCTTGATTCCGCAAATAGCAGGAGCTTAATTAGTAAAATGATAAAAAGAAATATTATTATTAGGTGTGATGGCTACAATTCTTTTTTTGGAAGGTTACGTTGTTGTAAGCATGATAATAAAATTCAATTCTTTTGTATTGACTATTCGAAATATATATATTGCAGTCCTATTGCAATAATAACGAAAGGCTTGTGTTGATCAATTTATTTATTTACCTCTGACTAATTAATTAACAAAGATTATATTATGTTTGTCACAATCTATATGTTGGCATATAATTTTTTAAAAAAAGAAAAGTGGTGCTCTCCATTGAATATCTTCTTCAACACTCTAAAATTGATGGATGCACGTAAAACCTTTATTTATTTATTTTAGTTTTTGATTTTCCTATTGACTATTTCTTTCCCTTCACCTAAATAAAATTTGACCTTGATTAGATCACACTATGGATTTGAAAGAGGGTGACATATGTCATATATAAGATCAATTATTATATACTTTTGACAAAATGTACGTCAATAATATTATCGAAAATAAATTAGTAAACTCAAACTGAACATTCCATTGAACAATTAAGCAATGCCTTCATGCACGTTGCGTCATAATAATGAATATTGAACAAAGAATGATTCAAAAACGATTTTTTTTTTAAATCTTATATCATTTTCCAACGTTCATTTAATCGCATTATATTAAGCAAAATTTGCATTCTACAACTCAACGTTATTGGTCCTGTTTATGTATTCATTTATGTTGAATATTTTGACTTGAAATCGAAAAATTAGTGTTTGAAGTTGAAGTTAAAATTGTAGTTAACATTAACTTCACTTGGAAAAAAGGGGTTTGCAAATGTTGAAGATTTGTATTTTGTGGAGAAAAACTGCTCATTCAATATTTCACTTGCTTCGAGGGGCAAGTAAAGTGAAGGGTGAGGTTTAAACAAGGAAAGACTTATGAGATCATGATATGATCAAGTGCTTTTTAGGTTTAGTTGTTATATATCGAGAGTTACTCCACGTATTACTAGTGTCACAAATCACAACTCAACGAAACCACCATATCGGCACAATGGATTAAATCAGATCATGTCAAAAGAACCACTACGAGAATGTAATCAGAATCAACAATTCATATTAATCAATGTATTGTGTCACTGTGCTAGCATTTACAGAACACAATAAGGTCCTTTAGATATGCATCCACTGGTCTATATCCAGGCACAAACAAAAAATACTAGTTCGGTACGTGAAGGTTAAAAACATACACGAATAACCAAAAAGAGATTGATCATTAATCAATATTGTGATCAGCTTAAGCTCGTTCTCCACGAATCCGTCTTGCAAGTTGAATATCCTTGGGCATTATGGTGACTCTCTTAGCATGGATGGCACACAAGTTGGTGTCCTCAAAGAGACCAACTAAATATGCTTCAGCAGCTTCTTGGAGTGCAAGCACAGCATGACTTTGAAACCTCAGATCTGTCTGTTTTATAAACAAAGATAGAAAGAAGTGTTACTATCATCCAAACCAACTATTTTTTCAAGCACACAAAAAGATACATCCTTCGTTTCATCTTCTGTGAGGGTGTTTCACTTGGCACCGATTAATCCATAACAAAATAGAATAATAAAGCAGCGTGAAAAGAGAGTTAACATCATATATCATATAAAAGTTAAAAGTGTGAATACTCTAGCGAATTTATATACTTGAAAGTTGTATAGACAACTAATGGTTTCCAACGATTTTTTAACGAGTAGAATAATGTCAGACAGTTCGAAACATCCCAAATAGAAACAATGACATATAAATCAGAATGGAGGAAGTAACGAAATGATACTCTAATCATCACAGGTTCTACATTTACCACAAAGTCCTGAGCAATTTATGAGTAAAATGATGTCAAAATATTTAGAAACATCCCAAAATAGACAATGTCATATAAGTTGGTGTTGAGGGAGCAACTGACTGATATTCTAAGGATCACAGAGTTTTATATTACCTTAAAATCTTGAGCAATTTCACGGACAAGCCTTTGGAATGGTAACTTCCGGATAAGAAGCTCAGTGCTCTTTTGATATTTTCGGATTTCACTATAAACAATTAAACATACATAGTAATAAATCGCTGAATCAGATTAAGACAAAACATGATTGTTAAAGAACAATGTCAAAACAAGAGAGATTGAAAAAGTACCGGAGAGCAACAGTTCCAGGTCGATAACGATGAGGCTTCTTCACTCCTCCTGTGGTAGGGGCTGACTTTCTTGCAGCCTACCAAATTAGAAAAAAAAAACCTAATCAGCATAACTATAATAAAAAATTCCTCCTAAATTTGCAAAATCTAATACATACCCACATAAATCTAAATCAGTTAGTTAAAGAGTTTAAAAATATCAATATTTGGTTTCCACCTGGTTTCCTTGGGGGCTCGAAGGAGTAAAGCACTTTCTAACAACTTGTTTGGATATTTTTTTCCTAATGTATTATATTGTGTTATAATCTAAATACAATGTTTGTTTTAATTGTTACCTAAATTTTATTGTACCGTATCATTAAATCCATTGTTACATAACAACAAAAAGTGTCATTTTGTGTTCACGTCGCTATCTTGTTTATGTTTCTCATTTCATCATTACTTATTATCTAATGATTTCATTTTATCCTTTACCTTACCTACATTGTATTCATCACAACAATACAGTACGAAATACAATAAAATACGATACATTATGAAAACAATATGTAACAACCATTCAAACATAGTATTAACAAAGGCTACTTCATACCGGATCAAACACGAGACAGTAAGATACCTTCCAACTTTATGAAAGGGAATATTTAAAAACCCAATCATAAATTACAGAAAAAAATAGAATAACTTCGCTATGAAAGCAAAAAAGTACCAACCTTTGTAGCAAGTTGCTTCCTTGGAGCCTTTCCACCGGTAGATTTACGAGCTGTCTGCTTAGTACGAGCCATTTCTTCACAATCTGTAAAAAAAGAAAACGATTAAGCAAGCGGAAAATATATGACAAATTACTCTAAAAATAAGGAAAATACGTCGTCACCAAAATCAATAACCAAAAAAGGAACGAAGATTGCCGGAGAAGAGAATCATTACCTGAGAAAGTTGCAGAGAGAATTTGAAATTTGAAAGTGAATAAAAGCTGAGGTATTAAGAAAGAGAAATAAGGGATTTATATATTAGGGATTGGATTTTAATTGGGCCGGATTTGAAAAGGTCTGTCATAATGGACCCAATAGTCAAATTCTTGCATGATCAATTTTGTGTAGATCAGCCCATATTATTTCGTGGAGGTAGAAATGTTGTTTTCGAAAGACCTTTGGTTCAAGTGCAATCTTCAAGGTACAAAGAAATATAACCTTAACATAATATTTTGCGTGATATAAGAAACATCCAAATTACATGGTCAAACAAACATATATTGGTTAATTAGTCATCATAGCTATAGTTTTGATTAATTACCACTTGCAACCAACATTCAATGATTATTACATGGGCTGGAGTTTCGAGTTTGTATAATTCGCACGTTGTATAATTCAGAATTTGTATAAAATTTGTATAATGTAATATTGAATAATATAATTTGTATAACTGTTTAAAGGTCAGATATTTGTGTTTGAATAAATTCATTATTTCGGGATTATACAAAAATAACAAGTAATTTCCCTAAATAATCACCATGTTAGACAAATTACCTAGTAATATCACTTATGTTTGTTTTAAGACTACAATATCACCCAACTTTGCATATTTTACTCAAAATATACTTATAAGAAAAAACATTATTCTCTCTCCTATTGAGATGCCATATCACGTTATTCATTTTTTTATTTAAAAATTAACTTTTTAAAATAACTCATATGTTATATTCAGTAAAAGAAATTAAAAAAATTCTTGATTATTTATCATTTTTAGTTTTTTACTTTAGCATATTAAGAGATAGACATTTTTTATTCTATTATTGCATTTAACATTAATTATTTTTCTAAAATCATTTCTCAATTCATTCATTAATTTCTTAAAAAATATGCAAAGTGCTCACTTTTAATGGAATGTCATATAATATTATTCTTTTTTTTAATAATATTTTTTAATTTTTTTTAAAACTGAGAGATTTAGTTTCTACCCTTCCGTCCATCTTTACATGTTCAGTATTAATTTGATATATCTTTTAAGGAATAATAAAGATAATTTTACTATATCAATCTTTGAAAATAATAAATTTTATATTTAAAAAAATGCATTATCAAATGACTATAATTAATAATAACAGTGAATTAGGAATTAAGTAATAAATTATCACTTGATTTTCTAAAATAAACAAGTAACAAATGAATAATTATTTATAATGTAATGAATAAATAAAAATGGACAGAGGGAATAGTTGCTAGAAAAAAATTCGTAAAAAGAGTTAGTTGATATAATACTTCAGATTTTTTATGAGTACATGAAAATTGTTCTCTAACAACACCTTTTTTTTTCTTTTTTTTTGTTCACTTTTACTTGTTTTTAATGTTCACCTTGCGCATTCTATAAGAACTTAAAAAATGAATGATTTGAAAAATGATTTAGAATAAATAATTAGTATTAATCATAATAACATAAAATAAATATGAGTCTGTTTAAAAATGTTCACTTTGCGTTATGTAATTATTATTTTTACCGAGTATATCATATTAGTTGATTTAAAAAGTTTTTTTTTTTAAATTATTGCTCCTAGTAAAAAGGAAATAATATGACATGATATTCATTAGGAGAGAGAAAAATGTTTTTTTGTGTCAAGTATATTTTGAGGAAAATATGCGAAGTTGGGTGATATTATAGTCCTAAAACAAACAAAAATGATATTATTAGGTAATTTTCCAAACATGAGTGACTATCTAGGAAAATTACTCCACAATAGCTCATTTATACAAATATATTCACAAATTATACAAACGAGACAACTTAAATTGTAACTACAACCTGTAAATAGGCAAACTATATCCATGGATCATAATTAAGTTTGTTATAGTGGCTATTTGCGAAAATTTCCCGAAACATAACTTATTCTACAATATATTTTATGTTATACACAATATAATGTAGAATAAAAATATTTAAAAATAAAATATGCATGACAAAATGCATAATAATTTTTTTTATCATTTCATAAACGGAAAAGGGTCAAAATTGCTCCTGAACTATACGAAATAGACCACTTATACCCTTCGTTACATTCTGGGATCAAAAATGCCCCTGCCGTTATCCTAAGAGACCACAAATATTCTCAAGAGTTAACACCCCAAATTTTTAGTGACATGGCAAGCCACGTGGGACTAATCCTTCCACCTAAGCGTTGCCAACTAGGATTCACTACAAAAGAACTAGACTTTTAGCGGCGACAACAGTCACCACAAAATCCCAGAAAGTCGTCACTAAAGGTTTTTTAACAATAAATTCTGATTTGTGTGTTTTTTTCTTCATTGTTTTTAAAAAACCAAAAATGATATTGATTAATGAGGAGTTTGAAGACACTATGTTTTATTTTTATATCATTTGTAAATGTATAAAATGTACGTTGATGCATTATTTAGTAGGAGATTTGAATCGAGAAGTAATTTTGATGATTTTCGTAATAATATTGGATGTTTTTAATGTTAATAGTCCAAGTTATTTATTTTAGAATATTAGGTTGCAACCAAAAATTAATTATCATATTATTTTGTTGAAAAAATAGGTTTTACTAGCGAATGTTTGTTGCAACTTTAGTCGCCACTAAAAATCACTCATAATCTTTAGTGGCAATATTTCGAGATTTTGTGGCAACTATTGTCGCCGCTAAAGGTCTAGTTCTTTTGTAGTGAATCCTAGTTGGCAACGCTTAGGTGGAAGGATTAGTCCCACGTGGCTTGCCATGTCACTAAAAATTTGAGGTGTTAACTCTTGAGGGTATTTGTGGTCTCTTGGGATAACGGTTGTTGACACCCAATTTTGGACCTCCACAATATAAATTAATCATTTCGAGCTTCTTCAATTTTAAACGATTTGAAATAATTAGTTTTATAAAATTTCAAAAAAAATAAAAATAATAATAATAATAATAATAATATTGCTTGCAAGTTATTTTAACTAGTTTTGTCACATTTTATAATTTTTAGATAATATATATGTTTTACATAATTATGTATATAATTATTATATTTTATGATTATTCGAAAATGGTCTCAAAAAGATTTAGTTTTAGTTAAATATTTGGTTAATTAGTTTAGTTATATAATAGTTTATATTTTTTAGTTTATATTTGAGTTGATTATTTTATTTCGTTAAGATTAAGAAGCTCATAAATTAATTATATTAATTCATCCTATCTAGGTTTTAGCCAAATTCACTAGTGAAATTCAATATGGTGAAATCAATAATTCATTTGGCTATAATAAAGGACCAAATTTTGGGCCTTCATAATATATTTTTCAGCAACCCATTATTCTCCAATCACCCAATTTCCCAGCCCACCTTTTCCCCTTGACCCGGCCCATATTTTCTGGTTCAACAAAAGAAACCCATTTCAACAATATACACTTACAGCATACCAAACGCCCGACCCCACCCGGTTTCTTCTTCTTCTTCCAGCGAAAAAGACGGACAACATCCAGAACGTAGCACGCAAACCCAGAAAATCCCAGAAAATCCGGCTAGAAATCCGCAGCGCCCATACTCATTCCGTCCCCTCGTCCTCTTTTGTCAAAAAGCCCCATCCTTTCTACTGTTTTCTGGAAAAGGGGATTTGAAATTCAAATTTTTAATCCGTTTCCCCTCTAATTGAATTGATTTTCTCCTATAAAAATCCATTTTTGCTTTCGGTTTTGGGGAGATTTTTTTTGCGGGGTGTTTGAGTTCTTTGGCAATAGCAATTTTACACTTGAAATTTTATATTTTAGCTCGCTTGTTCTAAATTCCGAAAAGGTAGTCACTTTAATTCTGCCCAAAGTTCTTAGCTTGCTATTCGTATTGAGATTTCGTGGTGGAGGAATCGGTGCCCTCCTTTGCTCATTGTCTTAGTTCGCTGCCCGGAAAAAGGTAATGTTTCCTCCTTCATAGTATTCTCGTCTCTTCATTTATTTTGATGTAGTATTTTTCGATGTCGGAAAATGTTTGTTCTGTGGCTGGTTCGGTGTCATGTGCCGAGTTAGTGATATATTGATTTAATTTTGTGTTATGATTTAGTATCATGGCTCCTCTACTCCTCTGTTTGAAATCGCTTTGCTATTTCCTTCTCGTATGCTTGCTTTGATGTCGTTGATCCGTATATTCTTGTTTTCGCTGTCTTTTAGCATCGCTGGTTTCCTTTATTTAGTTACTGTAATTTTGTTTTCTCTTTTTCTCAAAAAAAAAGAAAGAAGCCAGACCTCTCGAAGTGTTCATCTCCTCGGCTTTCTATTTAGCTTAGATCGAGTAGCTTTCTCTATCTCTCTTTTTAGTCGTATTATTATATTGTTGTTGGACTGATGCCCTGGAAATCGACGAATCATGTTTATCCCTTCCCTCACTCCTTTCGCTAAAGTGGTAAAAAATGTTAAAATCATATTCCTTCATATTAACAAATTATGCAAATTCTTGTCATACCTCACTAGTTTATTTACTGGTTTGTTCATACTTAAAGTGTTCGACTTCGTTTCGGTGTTACATGGGTCTGTTGCTGCCTCTTCTAGATGTACAAGAGTAAATGATTCTACATCTCTTCATGGTTTGTAGTTTTACTAAGCATTGGAAAGGAATTTGTTCAATGAGTGTTGCCTCGTTTTACTTTAAATTAAGCATTTACTTGTTA
>JAJOOR010006469.1:0-37213 GCA_036250505.1 Solanum acaule
AAGAAATAGCATTGAGAGAAAAATAATGATAACAAACATAATAAAGGAGTTGGATTTGAGCCTAAAGCAAGAGCCCATTCAACCTTTCAAAGAAAAAAAAAATAAATGGAAAAAGGTTGCATCGTTAGTACATGGAAAGAGACTTGTGCAAAAATATAATGAGAAGTACAAATAAGAAGAATAAAAGATAAAAGTATTTAAAATATGTCTAATAAATTTAAACAAAGATAAATTGAGAAAAAGAAATAGCATTGAGAGAAAAATAATGATAACAAACATAATAAAGGAGTTGGATTTGAGCCTAAAGCAAGAGCCCATTCAACCTTTCAAAGAAAAAAAAAATAAATGGAAAAAGGTTGCATCGTTAGTACATGGAAAGAGACTTGTGCAAAAATATAATGAGAAGTACAAATAAGAAGAATAAAAGATAAAAGTATTTAAAATATGTCTAATAAATTTAAACAAAGATAAATTGAGAAAAAGAAATAGCATTGAGAGAAAAATAATGATAACAAACATAATAAAGGAGTTGGATTTGAGCCTAAAGCAAGAGCCCATTCAACCTTTCAAAGAAAAAACAAACAAATGGAAAAAGGTTGCAAGTGGGAATCGAACCCAAACCCTCTCGATTAGAGTTGAACCCCTTAGACGCTGAGCCATGCTTCTCTTTGTATTTGAGGGAGTTCATTTTAATATATGTACTCATATAATCAGATATAGACCTTATATATACAGTGTAATTTTTCGACGATGGGGTTCGGGTGAACCCCCCTGACCTCCACGTGGGTCCGCCCCTGCACTCAACAGAAGCAAAGTACACAAATATTTAATTTTGAAGAAAAAGAAGAGGTTTAGAATTTTCGTTGTTTTAAAATGAGAGGAGATCCGTCTATTTATAGACAACAAAGGGTAGTGTGAACAAATGGTTATTGTGCCTTATCGGAAATGTTACAACTATTTGAAAAAGTTGCAACCCTTTGGAAAGGTCACAACCTTTCATAATCACTACTTTTCATCATAAAAGTCGCAACTCTTCATTAAATTCGCAACTTTTCATAAAGGTCACAACTTTTCATAATAGTCGCAACTCTTCATTAAAGTCGCAAGTTTTCATAAATGTCACAACTTTTTATAAAAGGGGAAGACTAGTTTTGGAAATAAATAAATTAAAAGGAAATTTTGATTTGTGGTGGCATCACGTAGGCGGGCCTAAGGTTTTATTTTATATATATATATATGATATTAATAAAGCATGGAATAAACTTTTAGTGATGTGGTACTCTCTAAAGAAATTTTTTTTATATCTTTTGTCTTTCTCTTCTCCCCTTTTTTTTTTTGTCTTTCATCATTGTTTTTCAGATTTTTTGTCTTATAATTTGAAGATAATATTTAAAAAAAAACATATAACCATAATTATTGTTCAATTAGATGGACAATTAATACGTGCTAAAGTGAATAATTAGTACATATCAAAATATCCATGTTTCTTTTAGTCGTTAAAATACTTGTAATGATCCATCTATGAGCTCAATTGAAGCCCTAATTTGTTCTTTAAATTTTTGTATATGTAATTTTTATAATTAATATTAATTCTTCTCTCATATGTATGACTTAACTTATTTATTTATTGCGTATTTTGGTACACTATACATTATACATTCATTAGAACTTACAAAGTGATAAAGTGGGACACCAGTCACCTAGTTAATTACATAAGAATGAAGTGTCAAAAACACAGATAAACTATCTTACTTTTTTGAGTTTCATATCTAAACTTTTGGAAGTGTGAGTTTCATATACCTAAACTATCACTCATTAGTTTGAGAAACACACATCAACTAATATGTGTTGGTATGTGTGCTACAGTCTCTCATTTATTTAAAAAATTCTTGCCACATGGTATTCAACATAGACAAAAAAATGGACGTGATAGCACTCCTGTAATATCACCACGAAAAGTCAGCCTAAAACCCAACAATATAAAAGAAATGCATAAATAAACTAATAATAATATAAGCGCTAAAAAATTAGTCATTTTAAAATACCCCAAAAATCTGGTTGTCATGTGTACAAGCCCTAGTGTAATAATACAGAATTTGAAAGATAAATAGAAGTCTCAATGTCATTCTCTCTCGACTAGAACAAATCATAACTAAGGAATAACAGGGCCCGTCGGGATGCCCAGGAGTTACCTCTCAAGTATCCACAGAAAACCTTAGATGTAGATAGAAGAAGAGCAATCACGCAGATTCGAGCTCTGACCTACAAAAGTGTGGAAGCAAGGAGTTAGTACCAAACAACACGGTACTCAGCAAACAACCCACTAAAACAAGGTAAATAGCTAGAAAACGAGAACTCTTTTCATCCCAATTGAACCACCTCAACTACAACATGCATAGAAATCAACTCAACCTAACAGTTTATAATACACAGTTCACAAGGCTTCATAGTCATAGTTCAACAGTTACATTTCATCAAATCATAAGTTTCAACTCATCAATCACAATAGTCAAAATCATCAATCACAAGTATCAAGATCATAAATCACAAGTATCAAAGTTATCAATTAAAAGTTCAATTATCACAAATATCAATCACACTCGCTGTCAATAACCTCAACATCAATAAAACTCACCGGCTGTGACCTCAGCATCAATATCACTTGGCAACAATGACCTTGGCGTCAATCACTCTAAATGACAATGACCTTGGCATCAATATCATTCGCCGGCAATGACCTCAACATCAATCACTCTCGTCAGTGATGACTTAAACATCAATAACACCGTCGGTAATGACTTCGGCATCAATCACGCTCGCCAACAATAACCTTGACATCAATTACACTCACCGACAATGACCTCGACATCAATAGAGTATATCTCCATACAATGTTTTAGAATCAATGCAAATAGGCTTGTTCACACAATAGTGAAGATATAACAATCACAAGCAATTCACATCCACAACCATACTATCAAAGTATCACATTCATCACTGAATAAATATCAACACTCAAGGCAACTCACAATGCACATTACAATATTATCAAAACAATGTATTTTTAGTTAACCCCGTCTCTATCATTAAGTTTATTCATTTTGAGCAAATTAACTCATGACCTCATTTCCATTACTCCCCAACACATATAAGAAAGAGAGTACAAGATTCTACAAGTCTTAACAAGCCTTAGAAGTTCACTTACCTTAATTCAATCCAAGACTTGAGTTTTTCCTTCCGAACAATGTACAAATCACCACAATCTAGTCAAACACGTTTTCATAATGAAATTTTGAAACTAACAACACTCATATCAAGCAATTTGAATAAATGGGCGTCAACATCCGGACCGCCGTGATGGGACCCACACTAACCCTCCGGTGGGAGAACCATTACTACAACCCAACTAAACAATTTAACAAAAACTAAGCATTTAAAGATGCGGAAGTAGGTTTAAATGACTAATTAAAACACGGAGTTCTCATAATTTCCGAAGGTCTAACAAACAACTATTGCAAAAACTCAACCCCTAGAACTGAAAGTCATCGTACCAAAACTCTATTTAACCAACAAGTCTAAGGAAAAAGGGGGTGCAACCCTGAAAACATAACATAACAACCTAAATAGATAGTCTGAGTCTTAAAATAATGGACTAAACAAAAGAAGGATTTATGGCAGCCTAAAAGAACTGGCTCACCCTCGAATCCGGTCGCGATCAATAATCTCCTAACTGAGGTTTGTCAATAGCTGCCTGAAGATGCCCTGTACTCAACAAAGAAAGAGCAAGTGTAGTATCAGTACACGACACCGCGGTGTACTGGTAGGATCACACGGCTACTCCCATAAGCAGAGAAAATGACATAAATAGTCCCTCAACTATAAGAGTAGATCTAAAATGGTCCCTGAACTATACATTTAACGGATTTAATCCTTCAACTATTCAAAAACTTGTCAGTTTTGGTCCCTTTACACTTATCGATTTTAGTCCCTTAACTATAAACTTATCGATTTTAGTCCTTTAAGTATTCAAAAACTTATCAAGTTTGGTCTTTGTCCATTTTTTAATACAAATAGCTTAGGTTTATATTAACAGAATCTATGCCTCAAGAAATTAAATCCTTTAGCAACTTTTTCTGTTGGTTCTCTCTTCGTTACTTTTTCTTCAAATTAACCTTATGTGAAGAACCTTAACCTCAATGATTTAAAATAAAATTCACGAGGAAAAAAGATATAAGTCATAATTTTATTCAACAGAGGATAAAATGAAGCATATTATTGTTTCTAATGACTTGAATATGTTAAACTTTATTATAAAAAGAAAACAATTATTATCCGTTAAATCCAAAGTTTGTACTCCAACGATTTCATTGAACGGAATTTGTTTAATTTTTCAGAAATGGTAATTTATAAAATGGTAGATTTGCAATTTTTTAAACTTTTTTTTAAATAGATCAATTTTATTAGTCTATTCATTTTATTTTACGTAAAGAAATTTGAGTAAATTAAATAAAATTCGCATTGATTAGCATGATGCATGATAAGTTTCTCGAACAAAAACTATCAAAGTTTAGGATGGTGTGTATTAAAAACCAAAACTATTTGTATTAAAAAAAATGGACAAAGACCAAACTTGATAAGTTTGTGAATACTTAAACGACTAAAATCGGAAAATTTATAGTTAAGGGACTAAAACCGATAAGTGTATAGTTAAGGGACCAAAGCTGACAATTTTTTAAATAGTTAAAGGACTAAATCCGTTAAGTGTATAGTTCAGGGAACATTTTACACCTACTCCTATAGTTGATGGACTATTTATGTCATTTACTCCCCATAAGCACAATGTATACTAGCAATTGCAACACAGTAAGTGCACATAATGTATAATTCAATTATCATTTTAGGAGCAACATACCATTTCCCAATTTCAATGACAGGTAAACATGAACATAATAATCACAAGTGGTCCTCTTACGGAACCACACCCAAACTGTTAGTGTGTCAGAACGTGACACCCAATCCAATATGCATGTGTCGGAACGTGACACCCGATTTAATATATGGGTCAGAACGTGACACTCGATTGAATATATGTGTCGAAACGTGACACTCGATCCAGTCAGCACAACCACAATCACAATCACACCCATAATGAACAATGTTCATACTCATACAATCAAGTACTAGGTTTATGGCATGAACACCACATAATCATTTCATTATATAGATTGCATTTCCCATTCACATATATATATGCATACAATGAAGTAATTAACAAGCATACATCACACAACAGGAAATCAAACCATCACCTACCTCGAAACCAAGCCTGAATACTCCTAAGACACTTGAGCATTTCCTTTCCGAAGTCTTTCAGCTTATTCTTCGTCTATAAACAAGTAATTAATGCAAGGACCAATAAACAAGGTCTAATATACCCAGATTATAACAAACTTATCAATCCAAGACCAAACCAATGATCCTAATGTTCAACTAGGGCTTTTCCCACCATCAACGTCAGGCCAAAACCCTCCAAACGATAATTACCCAAGATTCTAAGTTCTAGTAATCGAAATACGAATTAAGGGAGTAATTAACTTACCTTTAGAGCTAGAAATCGTGGAAAATTGTCAAGAAGCCCTGGGTTGGCCCTTAGCTCTTAAGAAGGAAGTTTTGTAGAAAATAATGAAATTAGGGTTTTTTCCCTGACTTAAGTCGCGACTGTCCCGCCACAGCAGACCTCAACCCGCCACAGCGGCCTCGCCCTGGCTGGATTATTCCTGCCTCAGCGGCTTGCACGGAGACAAACTCGGAATTTGAGTTTCAAGCTTTCATTTCACAACAAACCTTCAAACCGAGATGTTCTAAAACTACCATTTCACGCTAGGATCAGTTTCGAGAGTTCTACTCGCTCGAATTCGATTTCATAAAGTCGTGCAGGCTCTTTAACGTCTTGGCTATTCACTCATGTGATAAAATTCATAATTAGATTCCCTATTCATTACTAGATTTCTCTAGACCTCACCTAACTCAAATTCTGTCCGAATCTATCCTAGGCTAGAAATTTCCAATTTACTACTCAGAAGTTTTCCATCCCGAATTCCTTCCCCATTGGCTTTTCCATTACGACGGAAATAGGTTGTTACAATAGATATCAATTTACCCATCACTCATCCTCGAGTGACAACTAGGAGAAAGGGGCTAAAGCAAGAGTAGAGTATTACCTGAGTCGTCGAATAACTATGGATACTTGTCTCACATGTCCTTCTCGGTTTCCCATGTAGCTTCCTCAATCGGACGATGCTTCCATTGAACTTTTACAGACTTTATCTCCTTGGTTCTCAGCTTCCAGACATCGCGATCCAGAATTGCAACCGGTTCCTCCTCATACTGAAGGTCTTTGTCTAACAAAACTGAGTCTCACTTTATGATGTAATCTCTGTCCCCATAATACTTTCTCAACATGGAGACATGGAACACTAGATGGACTCCAGATAGGCTAGGCGGTAAAGCCAACCTATAAGCCACTGGCCCTACACAGTTAAGAATCTCAAATGTCCTAATGTATCGAGGACTAAGCTTGCCCTTCTTACCGAATCTCATCACCCCTTTCATGGGTGACACCTTTAGAAGAACTTGCTTACCAGCCTGAAATGTCATGTCCCTTACCTTGCGGTCTGCTTACTTTTTCTGTCGACTTTGGGCTGCTAGAAGCTTAGCTTGGATACTTCTCACCTTATCCTGATCATCCTTTACCAAATCAACCCCCAAAAGTTTCACATCTCCAACCTCAAACCACCCTATGGGTGATCGATATCCCCTTCACATAAAGTGTCTCGAACGGTGTCATGTCAATGCTGGAGTGATAATTGTTATTATAAGAGAACTCACATAACGGTAGGAACTTATCCCGATGCCCTCCAAAGTCAATCACAAATGCCCTCAACATGTCCTCTAACACTTAAATAGTTCTCTCTGACTGCCCGTCCATTTGTGGATGGAAAGTTATGTTGAAAGTGAGTTGAGTGCCCAACTCCTCATGCAATTTTCCCCAAAACTTGGATGTGAACTATGTACCACTGTCTGAGATGATAGAAAGGGGCACCCCATGCAACCTTACTATTTCTTTCACATAAACATTAGCCAACTGCTGAGCATTATAATCTACTCTAACTGGAATGAAGTGAGCTGACTTAGTCAGTCTGTCAACCACCACCCAAATAGAGTCAAACTTTCCCAAGGTCTTGGGAAGACCAACCACAAAATTCATAGCTTTCATTTACCACTTCCATTCCGCAATTGGCATTCGTGGAAGAAAACCTGCAAGCCTATGGTGCTCATGCTTTACCTGGTGACAGTTTTGGCACTTAGATACAAACTCATCTATGTCATTCTTCATGTCAGGCCACCAATAAAGTCGTTTCAAATCTCGATACATCTTGGTCACACCCAGATGAATGGAATACCGCGAACCATGGGATTGTGTCAACATCTTCTGAATCAAGTCATCCACTCGGGGAACACAAATTCTTCCCTTAAAACTGAGTACACCCCCCGCATCAAGAACCACATATTGTGCCTTACCAGACACTGTCTTCTTTCTTAGCTCATTCAAACTCTCATCCTCAAACTACTTGGACTTGATCTCCTTAATAAATGTGGTCTAATCTCAATGATAGTTAACACCACACTTTTCTCTGAGATGCCCAACTACATGAACTTAGACTCCAAGGTCTGAATCTCCTTACTCAAGGGTCGCTTGGACACACCCAAGCAAGCTAAACTACCCATACTTACTGTCTTCCGTCTTAGTGCGTTTGCCACCACATTAGCCTTACCTGGATGATACTGGATGGTAACATCATAATACTTGAGTAACTCAATCCACTTTCTTTGTCTCAAATTTAGGTCCCTTTGAGTGAATACATGTTGTAGACTACGATGATTAGTAAACACACCACACTTGACACCATAAAGATAATGCTGCCATATCTTGAGAGTAAACACTACCGCTGCCAACTCCAAATCATGTGTCGAGTAATTTATCTCATGCACATTTAGCTGTCACAATGGATAAGTTATGGCATTTGTTTCCTGCATCAACACAGCACCCAAGCCCGAATGTGAGTCATCACAATAAACAATGAAATCTTTACCTTCTACCGGAAGGGTCAGAATAGGTGTTGTGGTCAGAAGAGTCTTGAGTTTCTGAAAGCTCTCTTCACATTTATCCGTCCACTCAAAAGGCACCTCATATTTAGTTAGCCTTGTCAAATGTGTGGCGATAGAAGCAAAATTCTTTACAAATCAATGATAGTAGCTGGCGAACCCCAAGAAACTCCTAACTTCAGTCACAGTGCTAGGTCGGACCCAATTCTTGACTACTTCAATCTCTTGGGGATCTACCATTACCCCTTCATTTGAAATCACATGCCCCAAAAAAGCAACTGAAGTCAACTAGAACTCACACTTGAAAAATTTGGCATACAACTCCTGTTTTCGAAGAGCACCCAAAACAATATGGAGATGCTCGGCATGCTCTTCCTTACTCTTCGAATAAACCAGAATTTCATCAATAAAGACGATAACAAAATAATCTAGGAATGGTTTAAACACATCATTCATCCAACTCATAAAGGTTGTAGGCGCATTGGTCAACCCAAACAACATCACTAAATCTCATAGTCCCCATAGCGGGTTCTGAATGTCGGTTTGGGTACATCCTCAGGCCTAATATTTAATTGATGGTAACCAGACCTTAGATCAGTCTTAAAGAAAACTGACGCACCATACAACTGGTCAAAAAGATCATCTATCCGAGGAAACAAATACTTATTTCGAATGGTGACCCTATTTAACTGCCGATAGTCTATGCACATCGTCATACTACCATCATTCTTCTTAAAAAATATTACAGGAGCACCCCCACGGGGAGGCACTAGGACAGATGAAACCTTTATTAAGAAAATCCTGGATTTGACCTTTAAGCTCATTCAATTTTGTCGGAGCAATGCGATAAGGAGGAATGGAGATGGGGCGAGTGCCCAATTCCAAGTCAATGCAGAAATCTATATCTCTATTAGGAGGCATAGCAGGCAAATCGGTAAGAAACACTTCCTTGAATTCAGAAACTATAGAAATAGACTCAATAGAGGAAAACTCAATATCAACATCCTGAATATGAGCCAAATATGCCAAACACCCTTGCCCCACCAGTTTCCTAGCCCAAATGAAAGATATAACCTTAGTTGGCTTAGGCTTGCACACTCCTTCCCACTCTAACTTTTCCCTATCCAGAATCTTTAGAGTCACAGACTTAGCATTACAATTAAGCACAGCATAATAGGGGGACAACCAAGTCATGCCTAAGATTATATCAAAGTCAGTCATATCCAGAATAACTAAATCAACCCAAGTCTGAAATCCCATAAACAAGACATGACAAGTACGATAGAAATGGGTGACTATGACACTCTCTAATTAGGGAAGAAACATGGATGGGGGCATCAAGCACATCACAAACCGCATCAAATCCCAAGGTAAACTGAACTGACACATATGAATAAGTAGAACCCGGATCAAATAAGACAGTAGCCTTATGGTCACAGACAAGAATAGTACTTGTGATCACTACATCAGATGCCTCTGCCTCGGTCTTGCTTGGAAAGGCATAACATTGATCCCTGTCATCTTGGTGAGTGACCTTATTGCCTGGCTGCACCGTTCTTCTACCTGCATTACAATTTCCCCAACCCTCATGGACTAACTAATTTCCTCCTCGCTTACCTCGTGGATGCCCTCTACCATTACTATCGCTGCCCACTGGTACCACAGCTCTAGTCTGCTGCTGCATGGGGTCAAACATGCGCGAATAAGGACAATATCTCCTTATATGCCTAGGTTCTCCACAATTGTAACAATTGCGGTCAAAACATGGCCTGCTGCCAGATGCAAGTGCTCTTGGGCTTCTTAGCCAGAGCCTTGGCCTACCCATCACGTCTAACTCCTTCCACTTTCTTCACAAAGTCTGTCACATCATTAAAACTTTTACCTGCAGAGGTCATGTGAACAGAAAATACTTGTAACTCGGGGTTCAATCCCTTGACGAATAGACAAATCTTCTCCCCATCTATAGTTAGTCAAGGCATGAAACTTCGCCTCATAGGCAACTACAGTCATACCACCCTACTCCAAAGCCATAAACTCATCCTTCTTGTGATCCCTTAAAGTCCAGGGCACATACTTCTCCAGGAACAGAGTATGGAACTGCGTCCAAGTGAGTGGGGACAAGACTGGCGATTTACATTCCACATAGGCCATCCACCACTGCTTAGCCCCACCTTCAAGCTGAAAGGTCACAAATTTTACACCATGCTGGTGTACAATGCCCAACTTGTGAAGCCTCTCATAGCAATCCAAAATGAACTCATAGGCATCCTCACTCTCAGAACTATAGAACACAGGCGGCTTCAATTTCAGATACTTAGTTAACATTTCATACTCAGTACCAGTCATCACATGACCCAATAAGGGACGGAAGAAGGCATCAGTGCCTAACGCTCTATCTACCTTATGGACAATAGCAGCAATGAGACGGTTGGCTAGAGGTTGAGCCGCTTGCATGGTGGGAAGGACTCTAGGGCCGACCGACCCTTTTAGAAAATACATGATCTGCTAAGCTAACACTGGGTCTAATGGAGGAATGCCAATATTCTCAGCTTGTACATCCTCCTCTAGTCCAACATCCTCCTCGTCTACGACCTCTACATTCTCTTCTAACTCTTCTTGAGGTATATGAAGGCCTCTTCCCAAGGATCATTCTCATCTGGGGCTCCACCCCTGATGGGCGCCACTCTTCCTTGGCCTATACCCCTTCCTCTTCCTCTACACCTGCCTCGATCGCGGCCTCTTGCTGCGGGTTTCTCAACTGGCTCATTGATGGGGGCTACGGGTCTGACGTCATTGTATCGCATATTAACCATCTGTAGACAGAAGAGTGAAAGAGAATTAGATACCAATTTGGATCACCAGATACCAATTGGAATCAAGTCATAGAACGAAGAGAGAAAAAGACAGAGAGATTTCCTAAAGTCCTATAGCCTCTCGAAAAAAAGTACAGATGTCTCCATACCATTCCGCAAGACTCTACTAGACTCATTTTGGTACAATGAGATCAACGAACCTAGGGCTCTGATACCAACTTCGTCACGACCCAGACCGCCGTGATTGGCACCCACACTAACCCTCCGGTGGGGGAACCATTACTATAACCCAACTAAACAATTTAACGAAAACTAAGCTTTTAAAGATATAGAAGCAGGTTTAAATGACTAATTAAAATACGGAGTTCCCATAAACTTCGAAGGTCTAACAAATAATTATTGAGGAAATTCAACCCCTAGAACTGAAAGTCATCGTACCAAAACTCTATTTAACTAACAAGTCTAAGGAAAAAGGGGGTGTAACCCCAAAAACTAAACATAACAGCCTAAATAGATAGTCTGAGTCCGAAAAAAATGGACTAAACAAAAGAAGGATCCATGACAGCTTGAAAGAACTGGCTCACATTCGAATTGGATGCAATCAATAATCTCCTAACTGAGGTCTGTCAGTTACCGCCTGAAGATGCCTTGTACTCAACAAAGAAAGAGCAAATGCAGTATCAGTACACGAAACCACAGTGTACTGGTAGGATCACACGGCTACTCATATAAGCACAATGTATATCAGCAATTACAACACAGTAAGCACACATATACAAAATTCATAATTCAGTTATCATTTTAGGAGCAACATATTATTTCCCAATTCCAATGACAGGTAAACGTGAACATAATAATCACAAGTGGTCCTCTCATTGAACCTACACCCAAACTATTAGTGTGTCGGAACGTGACACCTGGTCCAATATACATGTGTCGGAACGTGACACCCGGTCCAATATATGTGTCGGAACGTGACACCCAATTTAATATATGTATCGAAATGTGACACCCGATCCAGTCAGCAAAACCACAATCATAATCACACCCATAATGAACAATGTTCATACTCATATAATCAAGTAATAGGTTCATGGCATGTAATTGTTCCCACACAATCATTTCATTAGATAGATTGCATTTCCCATTCACATACATGCATGCATACAATGAAGTAATTAACAAGAATACATTACACAACAGGAAATCAAACCATCACCTACCTTGAAACAAAGCGTGAATACTCCTAAGACACTTGAGCCTTCCATTTCTAAAGTCTTTCAACTTGTTCTTGGTCTATAAACAAGTAATTAATGCAAGGATCAATAAACAAGGTCTAATATACCCGAATTATAACAAACTTATCAACCCAAGACCAAACCCAAGATCCTAATGTTCAACTAGGGTTTTTCCCACCATCAACTTCAGGCCAAAACCCTCCCCCAACGATAATTACCTAAGATTCTAAGTTCTAAGAATCGAAATATGGATTAGGAGAGTAATTAACTTACCTTTAGGATATAAATCGTGGAAAACTGTCGAGAATCGCCCTGGGTTGTCCCTTGACTCTTAAGAACAAAGTTTTGCAGAAAATAACGAAATTGGGATTTTTCCCCAACTTAAGTAGTGATTGTTCTACCACGGCGAACTCTAACCCACCACAGCGTCCCCGCCCTTGCGGGATTAATCCCACCTCGACGACTTGCACGGAGACAGAAACTCGGAATTTGAGTTTCAAGCTCCCATTTCACAACACACCTTCAAATCGGGACGTTCTAAAACTACTCTTTCACGCCAAGATCAGTTTCGGGAGTTATACTCGCCTGAATTCGATTTCATAAAGCAGTACAGGCTCCTTAACGTCTTGGCTATCCACTCATGTGATCAAATTTATAATTAAATTCCCCTTTCATTTCTAGATTTCTCTAGACCTCACCTGACTCAGATTCCGTCCGAATTTGGCCTAGGCTAGAAATTTCCAAGTTACTACTCAAAAGTTTTCTGGCCTGAATTCCTTCCCCATTGGCTTTTCCATAACGATGGGAATATGGGTCAAATCGACTCAAAACCCCGATTCCAAAAATAAGGTTTGAATCTGAAACTTGTTACATAAATATGTTATCCAAGACATTTTGAACTCATCAGTGAAAATCATTTCAAAAATGGATTAGAATCTAGCTCATAATCATCATTTTACTTCAAAACTCAAGTTCTTGAAAACCTTTCACTTTGCCAACAAAAAATTCCAATTTTTTAATGTTAAAAACCACAATTGATAATAGAGAATTGAAAATTTAGGGTTACAAACACTTACCCAAAAGATTTAGCACGAGAATCCTCTTTAAAAATTGCTTCCAAGGATTTATCAAAACTCTAAATGGGAGAAAACGGGGTAAACCCCAAAAATTCAAACAAAAGGCTCTCAGAACTCGCTTTCGCGAACCTAGGGTCGCTTACATGATCACACAATTGTGAAAATATGACTTCTTGATTTCGCGACCAGCCTTCGTTAAAGTGAAGGTTGTGAAAGTAGCCCGGTACCCGCGAATTCGAAGGTCGGGGGGGCTGCCTCCTTGCCAACGTGACTTGTATCTTGCGATACAAAACAACCTCTCGCTAATGCGAGGCATACCAGGTATAATGAAAACCAGTCAACTCTCAAAACTTTGAATGAACTCTCAGAATTAGTTCAGAACCTCGTACACACAAACCAAATATGCGACTAGACTATACTCGACGTTCTGGATACAATGGAACCACAAAAACACGGTTTTGAGTTCTCCTTGACCGGGATCATGTGTAAGTCACATGAAGCAAATATACGCCTAAAAAGTCAAATCAAGCTCAGGGCCTCTAAAAATTAACCAAGACCTCTCCTAAGCCTAGAAACATCCTCTGAATTCAACGGAACTGTCAGACATCCGATCCGAGCATCCAAACCTCAAATATTGACCAAAGTCAATCCAAAGGCTAAAATCTCACAAATTTCCAACTTAGGACCTCAAATCAACGAAAAGACTCTAAATCTGAAGCCGAAAACTTCCTTGGACCAATTTCCACATTTCAGAATGGATGAAATTGATGGAATTTCATTTGGATACTCGAAACATCAACAGACACCAAAAACCATTTTTAACAACTTTAGCCTTTTAAAACTCCAAAAATTCATAATTCACAACTTTATACTCAAAACTCGAAACAATTTCAACATCTAATCAGAAATGACTCAGGGTATGTATCGGGAAGGGTAAAATGATAATTTTATGAAAATTTCTAAAAATGATCAATTGGTCATTAAAAAATCCACCTCGATAAATATTTAGCAAATGATAAGTTCAAATTCAAATAATTAATCTCATATCACGTGCTTACCATTTAAACTTTTTTCTTTCCTTTTTTGAACTTTCAATATTTTTATATTCGATATGCAAGTAGCAAATATTTTCTTAAAAACATTTGTGTATATATAAACCAAAAAAAAATGATTCTTTTGGGAGGTGGAGATGAATTTATTTTTAAAAAGAAATCTCTAAATTTTTAAGTTAGGGGAGGTAGGGGGTGGGTGGTTTGAGGGGAGGGGGGTAAGAAATTCATTTTAAATTTTTTATAAAAGAAATCAAAAATGTGAAATGCTTTTGGGGATGAGGTAGGATTTTTTTAAAAAAGACTAATAAAATTTCTAATTTTATTTAATGGGAGGGGAGCCGGTGATAGAGGTGAGTGGTTTGAGGGGAGGGGGTGAGATTTTTTTTAAAAAAAAACTCTTAGAAAAGAAATTTAAAATAATATTTTTGGGGGGTTGGGGGGTTTGGGGAGCGGTACATGGGGATGTAGTAGGTGGGGTAAGAAAACTGTTTTAAATATTATTTCAAACAAAATATAAAAATTCATTTTTTAGGATATTTAATTTTTAACTAATACTAATAATTTATTATATTTTTATAAAGGTGGAATGTTTTATCCATGTGGAAAAGTTTTTTAAATAAAAAAGAGAGTGTAGTATACACACCAACACATATTAGTTGATGTGTGTTTCTCAGACTAATGGGTGATAGTTGAAGTCTGAATTTCGCACTCTCAATAGTTTAGATATGAAACTCAAACAAATAAGATAGTTTAAGTAAGTTTTAAACATGAGAAAACACATAACCACCCCCCTCCCTCCCCTGAACTTGGCAGGACAACGTACTTTAGCACTTAACTATATGGGTGTTTAAATATTCCCTTAACATCTTTGTAGTGAATTCTTTTCAACCCTCCAGACACCAGCCTAGTTGAAGGTTGGGTGTTGTTAAGCATGCATGTTTTCATTTGTCCACGTCCAGAGGCGAAGTTAGGATTTCAAGCCTGTGGGTTCTAAATTTTAAAAAAGGACAACAATCTTAACGTAAAGTAACAACCGTCAAATTAATGAATAAATATGCAAGTATTTAATTCACTAAAAAATGACGATTTGAATCCTAAAAATCACAAAAAACACAAATTATGTTAATGAGATGTTAGTCATGTTTAAAAACATTATCTTAGACATTGTTATTGTAAAACTTAATTTAATAATATGAAGATTTGAGTAATTTAATTTAAAATTTTAAAAAACTGTTTATAAAATATGAATAATTTTTTAATATAAATTTTGAACATTTTACTGTAATCTTCAATATTGTTTAAAGTGAGATTAAAATTATTAAATTCACCATTAACATTTTGGCACCTAAAACATATATTTTATTAGTTTCATTTTCACCTAGAACCATTATTGTCTTCAAAAGTTAAAATTTTGAAAAGCAAACAAAAATTATTTTAATATAATCGATTATCAATATGTGGAATAACCTTACAAACAAATAAGAAAAAAAATGAAAAGAAGAGACAAGAGTACATAGTACATACTGGAGGGCAAATGTCGGATAGTAGCAAAATCAAATCAATAATAAAAGTTAGAACCCTAACCTTTGAAAATAAATTTGGCTTAAAAGCTTTTCAATATCTGAGTAGAAATCAATAGTTAGATATTGTTTTAGAGTACGACACAAAAACATTTTTCTGTTTTTCTTTTTCATTTACAGATTTTCTTATTTGTATAAAATATTTTAATCTTTAGGATAGAAAAAATAATTTCAAAAACAAAGTGCCCACAACAAGTTTCAAACCCACGTTGCGCGAATGGAAGGAATTCACTGGGTGCGTAGAGACCACTGGGCCACCCACCTCACTATGCTTGTGGGTTCGCAGGAAATATGTATGTACTTTATATTTGATATTTCAATATGAATATAGGATCTACGAAAAAGCCAGTGGGTTCGTCCGAACCCCTTCCGATATAGTAGCTCTCGCTAATTATTTTAAAAAATAACTTAGTAAATTATATACAATCAACTCGTTTCCAAAATAAAACTCGACCCATTTCTAAACAAATATCCCCTAAATCTCAAATTCCATTTCTAAACAAATATCCCCAAAGTCTAAACCTAATCTCAGTTTATTGCGAAGGGATCTTCAACGCATATTGTGAAAGGATTTTTCAAATTTGTTGTGTTTTTTGACGAAAATAGAGTTACTAGGTTAGTATTTTTTGTTTGGATGGTTGTAGCATTTGAGTTTAGGGTTTTGCCTAAAGCTTAGTCTATTTTTTTTTTAATCTTTTTAGTTTGACAATGGATGTGTGCGTCACCTTGAGGTTTCACCATGGTGGAAAATTACAACAAAAAACCTCGTATTAAGTATGACAGAGGTACTGTCACTGATTGTTTTGGTGTAGATATTGATAAATTCTGCTACTTTGAATTTGTTAATTATATTTTTTAAAAATTGGCTATAATTGTTCTGGTTGTAATATTTATATTAAACCACCTAAAGTTTGTCATGTTGTTGAAGTTAAAAGTGATAGAGATATTATGGGTGTTGTACCTCAGTTAAAAATGGAGATATTGTTGAACTTTATATGACTCATTTAGTTGAAGGACCTATTGTGGTCCCCCCTGAATTGGATATGCAAATGATGTGGGTGGGAATCTAATGCTATTTTTTTATAAAGAATCTATTTTTGATAAAGAATCTAGTTAAACATTTGAGGGTAGTGAGGGTTTAGGGTTTGACGAGGCTGCACAACCTCAAGAACCTGTTGTGGGTGGTACATTTGTTGATGTTGGTGAAGACCTTGGTAGGACTTCTGCTAGTGTTTGAGAGGACTTGGGTAGGACTTCTGTTAGTGTTGGAGAGGACTTGGGTAGGACTTCTGCTAGTGTTGGAGAGGACTTGGGTAGGACTTCTGCTAGTGTTGGAGATAACTTGGGTGGGACTTCTTCTGCTGGTGCTGCGGTTGCATCTGATATTTCAATAGCTGAATCTGATTGAGCAAGTGAAATAGAAGCAAGTGAATCAGACAATGGAAAATTGTTTGGTGAAGGAGAATATGAGAATGGTAGCTAGTGATGTTCATGAGGAGATTATAAATCTTAGTAAAGAGAAAAGGGCTGCTAAAAAATGAAAAAAAAAATCTAGTTCTGAAGGAGTTGATTTGGGAAAACATGAGTTGATTTGGGATATAATGAATATTTATCCAAGAAACAAACTACTTTAGAGGGTAAGATAGCTGGAGATGAACCCTACTTTGATTCAGATGAAGCTGTTTGTTTTAAAGTAGATACTGAATGAAGAGTTTGAGAGACTGGTCTTGCTTTTGAAAGAAAAGCAAAAAGAAATTAAAAAAAGTTGTCTTTGATCCTACTTGTCGGTTAAAAATTTGAGCGACTAGTCTTTCTTTTGAAAGTGTTAAGAAGTTTAGAGAAGCTATTACTAGATATGGAGTTCAAGAACATGTTGAATTGGATAAATATGTTAATGAAGCAACTAGGGTGAGGGTAAAGTGTACAACTGGTTGTCCATAGTTGTTATTTGGAAGTCATGATTCAAGAACATGAGATTTTGTGGTGAAGAATTATAAACCAGTACATAAATATAATGGAACAACCAAAAATAAACTAATAAATTCAAAATACTTATCAGAAAGGTACAAGGATAGAATTATTACTGAGCCTGGCATTAGATTTTTTCAGTTTCAAAATTTAGTAAAGAAAGAGTTTGAGATGTATGTTGGGAGGACTGCAGTAGAAAATCTAAAAACATTGTGTTGCAACAAATTATGAGTGATGATATGGAGGAGTTTAAAAGAATTCAAGATTATAAAGATGAGCTCTTAAGGAAAAATCCAGGCAGCACATGTGTGGTGAAACTTAGTGAAGAAACCTTTGAAGGTAGAAGAAAAATGTTCCAACCATTTTACATATGTTTTGATGCTTTGAAGAAGGAATTCAAAGCTGGAGCTAAAAGATGTATAAGATTTAATGGTTTCTTCTTGAAAGGTGTTGCTATAGGTCAATTACTTGTGGTTGTTTGATAGGATGGGAACAACCAGGTGCTACCACTGGCATAGGCAGTGATTGAAGTTGAAAACACATTCACTTGGAGATGGTTTATTGTAAGAGATGATCTTGAGCTTGGAGATGTATCAGAATTGACAACCATTACTGATATGCAGAAGGTATTTTTCTTTTCTTTTCACTTATTTAGTAGGCATTTTATTCATTAATAATTCTTATGTTGTCTAACATGTTTGAATTTTGTTGAAGGGTCTTGAAAAAGCTATTCAATATCCTCTGCCAAATGTAGAACAAAGAATGTGTGAAAGACACATTCTAGCAAACTGATCCAAGGATTGGAAAGGCACTGAAAGAAGAAACTATTTTTGGAGATGTGTCATATCATAAATGAACAAAAATTGAGAAGAAATTTGGATCATATGGAAAAGTTAAGCAATAAAATATGTGAGAACTTACTATGGTACAATATAGAGAGGTGGTCTAAGGTATACTTTTAAGTTTTTTAGTTTTTGTGATAGTATTGACAACAACATGATTGAAAGCTTCAATTCATTAATTTTGGGGCCAAGACACAACTATCATATCAATGCTTGAAGAAATAAGGGTCAAAGTGATGAGAAGAGTAGGGCAATTGAGGCAGTTCTATGATACTTGGATAACTTACATATCCAATGGCTCTAAAAGTATTGCAAGAGAACACAACAAAATCAATGAAGTGTAACCTTGAATAGAATGTTGAATTTAGTTTTGAAGTTAATGACAGTTAGGGTAGCACATTTGTTGTGAATCTGAGCAATCAAACATGTGCTATAGTTGCACTTCATTTTAGAAAATCGAAGCTCATTAACTATGTTACACATTGGTATAACAAGGAGACTTATCTCAATATCTATAGTCACTACATTCAATCAGTACTAGCATGGAAATGTGGCCATAGTCAACCAACCCTTCTGTTATACCACCCGATATAAGAAAACTACGAGGAAGGCCTAGAAAGTGTAGGAGAAAGGAGCAAAATAAAAACAAGACAGGAAATAGTCCAAAAAAAATGTTGAGATGACATACAACCTTTGTCATGCAAAGGGTACAATAAGATGGGTTGTCATTTGAATAATCAAGCTAATGCAGGTAGAAGAAGAGGAAGATCAAGAGGGACTAGTTCAGCAAGATCAAGTTTTGGTTCTTCTACAACATCAACTCAATCACAATCAAGCACAAAGAGAGGAAAAGGTCGACCATGAGGTTCTACAAAATAGGTAATGTTTCTAGCAATAAATTTAGTTGTTATTTTACATCTTAATTACTCTAATATTTTTGATAATGAACTTATGTTATAGGCTAGTGTTACTGTTGTTGGTGGTGCCATTGGAAGAAGGAAGAGGGATTGGTGATGCTATTAATGTTTTTTATGCTACTGAAAGGGAAAGAGGGATTGGTGTAGCTGTTATTGTTGTTGGTGGTGCCACTGGAAGGGAAAGAGGAACTGGTATATTGTTGTTGCTATTGGTGCCACTTGAGGGGAAGAGGGACTGATGTAGCTGTTAATGTTCCTGGTGCTACTAGAAAGTGAAAAGAGGGACACCTTTTAAAAGACCAAGAATGGTTGGAATGAGAATACTACATATACAAAGTGGTTTTTACGATTCACAATGTATGTTGTCTTAATTATTCTACACACTTTTCAACTTAAACTTATCAAGCATCTAAGACAATATATTTCTATTAATCTAGCTTGGACTGCCTATGAACTCTTCTATAGTGACTAGAAATCTTAGGCATCATAAACTAAGATCACGTTTAAAATGGAAAGGAAAGGTTGATGTAACTCAACATGGTCTTCAAGATATGAGAGAAAACAAAAGAATGAGAACAAGGTACAATGTTGTTGTAGTGAATCACTTGAGTCAAACAAGCTCATCAATTTTCCAGTAAATGGAGAAGAGAATGATTTCTATATTTTGATTGTTTTTGAAACAATTATGTAGTTGTGACTGCATTGGTTTGATTTGTATTTGTTTTTCAAATAATTATGCAGTTGTGACTGCATTAGTTTGATATGTGTTTGCTTTTGAAACAATTATGCAGTTGTTATTGTATCAGTTTGATATATGTTTGTTTCTGAAATAATTATGCAATTGTGATTACATTCTCTAATTTTATCTATACAATTATGCAGTTGTGACTACAATTTCGTGTTTACATTATGCAGTTGCTTTAACTCTTTAGTTATTGATGGGTCTCTTATAACTTTGATTTTTAGTGTCTATATTATGCATTTAAAACTATGCTTATTTCATGTCTATATCTGAAACAAAATAAGAGATCTCACAAAATGAAATGCACAAACAGGTAAATTATATTAGATTACGAGACTAAGACGAAGACAAAGTTCATTACAAAAGAGTCTACAACACAAACAATGTCACGCTACACCAACATTGATCATACTACATCGAGGGCCTAAGGTAACTTTATTGAACCTTTCTTCATATATATATCACCCTGAACCAATAGTTTATAGCTATAACTACAACACAACAACAAACTACAACAAAATAGAGTACACTCTCCCAAGTTTTTCTCCGTTCTTTCATCTTCTAAACCGCTTATTGCAACATTTTCAATTTTATACCTGGACAATTGTTATCTTGTTTGAAATCTCTAGGCTTGTCAACTTCTTTAGAAACTGATTTCAACAATATCAAAGATACTTCATCCAATACTAAGCATCAACGATAGTTCAACAGTAATATAACCTAACTAGTGAGTTGGGGTCGAGTCCCAAGGGAGTGGTTCGTAGTCAAGAATCAATAGAAAATCATAAATATGCTCTAGTCAATCATAGCTAAAAATATTTACGAAGAAAAATATGGTTTAAATTATAGGTGACACAAGTGTCAAATATCAAGGGGCTTTTGTTTGTACTGTCAACTAAAACAATAAATAACATGAAAATACGAATATGGAGATGGGATTCTTGGGATGTGATAGGATTATGGGCCAAGGTAAACAACCGGGTAATTGCATTTAATAGTAAATAGTTGCAAATCAGTGAATAAGCTAGACTTTAGTGGGGGTAAACTTTCTCTCGAACAATTTACCCCGAAACAAATTGGTTTCTCTCGAACACCAATAAGCGGTCCATTCACTCTCTCGAGCTGAATGTGTGGAAAAGGGTTTAGGAATCACTCTCTCGAGCTAAACTCATGAAAACCCAATACCCACAGACCATCGATTCAGTAATTTTGGTTTTAAAACCTCTCTCTCGAGCAAGTCAAAAACACAAAGTTAAGATTGTATTTGCAACTACAACCCATTAAATACAACCACAATTACTGAATGAAATCACTTTTAAACAGCAAATAAACTATCAATTAACAATACCCAACAGTTAAAATCAACCCATATTCACACCCCAAGAATTGGGGTTTTAGCTAGACATAGTAAAAAGGTAAAAATCGTTACCAAGTTGTGTTTCCATCAACTGGGTACGATTGATATTGTCTTTACAAAGGTCTAAGATGAAGAATCTTTAACACCCACTTCGAATTTCTTATAAATGGAAATCTTCAAATCTTCAAAGCTAAAGAGATATTGTCTCTCTATTCAGTTCTAAGCTCTCAACTTCAAAAACTAAAAAAATAATATGTTTCAATATAAGATCAGATACTAAGCTAAAAATTTAAACAAGTATTTATAGTTGTCAAAAAGTGTGCTGTGAAGGTCCAGTCAACGCAGTAAGTTGGGATCGCCGATCCACTCGGCGATACGCCCTTTGGTCAATTCCATAGTGTTTTTGCTTTGGCCTTCAGCATCTTCAAGTTCTGTAACTTTGGGCGATATGGCACTTCATCGCGAAACTGTTCGGTGACTCGCCGACTGCTCCTTTCTATCGCCGACTTGATTTTCTCCTTCAGGGCTTGACACACTGGAACATTAGACGAGGCCAAGGCCGTTCGGCGACTCCCCCAATGGGGTAGGCGATCCTTAGGCCTTCTTTTCTTCGTTCTTTCAGCTACCTTGTTCCTTTTTGCTCAATAGTGTCCATGCTTTATTCCTCGATCCAAATACTTGAAATTCAAAGATTTACATTAGTTATTAGTACAAAATATGCATTTGAGGACATTAAATCTATTCAAATAAAGCCCTAAATGAGTCCAAATCGTGGACTCATCAACACCCACAACTTAAACTTTTATCTTGTCCTCAAGTAAAACTCAAGTTCAACAGTTCAAAAAGGATGTCTCAAACAGTGCTACACAAGATTCAATCATGAATGCACACAAAAAGACTCAACTTACTCATGCAAAGATCAATCGTGCACTCAAAGAGTCAAGTAGTGACTCACTAATATCAAAGAATCTCAAGCTCACAATACTTGCTTCAAATGCAAGTTCAAACTCAACAAAGGTATTCAAATGCCCTCACACAAAGAATGATTTCATATTCACACACAATGGTTCAATAATTTAAAGTTTCGGAATCAAATGCAACGCTCACACTCACAAAGATGAACACAATGTATGATTTTACCCATAGGTTTGCCCGTATTTTCCAACCAACACTTGTTTCAGCTCACTCAAGATCAAAAAGGTCTTTCCAAGGGTTGTAACGGGGCTGAGTGCAAAGGTATGGTCATTTAGGATCAATGGCTATAGTCCTCATGAGATGTGGTGTGAACAACACTTCCTTTCCTTTTCTTCATCATTTTTCATTCGTGACCACAAGTCATCCCATTATTCACTTTCCATGGATTGTTGGAAACCCCATTTTCTTTTCGCTTTCACAACTTTATTCCACAACTTTTTCGTTCTTTTTCTTTTTCTTTCTTTTCCTTTTTTTTATATGGAGGGGTTCCATTTTTTTAAAACATGGGTCAAAAGGGGACCTTCTTGCACTTCTTGATTTACCTTCTCTTTTCACCACACCCTCAACTTAGACTTTTGGCCTAAGTTGTCTATTCAAACTAACCACAACTTCATGAGGATTATGGGTAATGGATAAAGAAAGGTCATAGTTTCATCAAGTTTCTTCCAAGAAAAGGTTAAGGCTCAAAGGGTGCTCAAACGGGGTTCACACGCTCACAAGGTAGGCCACAAAAGAGGTATAATGTCAAATTGTTTCACACTTTTTAAAGTTGCCTAAGATCGTATCAAGAGACTGCATCACTTAGTCAACCGGACCAACAGGGCAAATTCTAAGTGTCATCACACATGGTTCACGGTAAGCTCATCACATAAGGCATTGACACCAATGACAAACAAAACTCCACACTTTCGCTACTGTGCAATGTTCATCACAAGAGACTCAATTCGATACTTGCATAGTCACAATGAGATGCAAAGAGTTCACATACTGTCTATGCAACTTCATTTGGCCTCATCGTAGCCGCACATTCATTTTTGTTCGATTATGAGCACTATTCAAGTCATCAGTATTGATCAAAACCGATACTCAAATTTGCAAAAGAACAATCATATTCAACACAAACAAGAGGTGGAAATTTTTTCGGAAGGGTCAAAAATCATTTACAATTAAAAACAAGGAGCCACAAGCTTAACCTTCCACAAAAGCAGTGTAAAAACCCAATTATATATCCAAAACATCAATATTCACAGAAAGTCACACAAAAAGTGGTCCTCACCCCACCACAAATAAAGTCATTTGTCCTCAAATAAAAACAAAAATATCCAAAAGTTGAAATAAAATAAGACAGAGAGGGAGGTAAAGAGGGGATCTTGTCTACACGGTCGCTCCATCTATTTGGGCATCAGTGCTAGGTGCACGAGTCTGTACTTGGGCATCAGAGCCCGGAGTCACCTCAGAAGGAACAGTAATAGCACTAGGAGTAGCCAAGGGAGTACCTGCTAAGGAAGCCTGCACAATAGCATCTATCATGCCCTCTTCAGTCTCAGTAAGGCCATCATATGAAGCTTCCTCAGCTACCTCGAGCATCTCCTCATTAGTCTCCGCCTCAGACTCAAGATCACCTGCTTTTTCAACTCTAATCTCATCTCCGATGGTAGCCTGAGGCATATCTGGTACATCTGGAATCTCTACCGTCCCGAAGATCATGGACATGGCGGTGGACTTCAGCTGATCCATGTCACTTCTCAACACAGCAATAGCGGCCTTTAAGGTTGTCACCTCCTCGGTAGCCCCTTGGCCACGCTCACACACCGTTATCCTAGACGCAAGGGCGTCAATGGTAGTGCTCAATGGTGTCACAGCATCAGCCAAGGCAGTCTGAATCGTTCTCGAAAGGGAGGCCTCGAGTCTAGCAGCTGACGATCCGCAGAATAGGCAAGCTGCCCCATCCGAAGTGTCACGACCTAAGTCTACACCCTGGACGTGGCCAGAACATAAGAACCATTGTTGGTCCCCAAGCGAACCCTCATGCTGGCTGATTACAAGCGGAAGACTAACTTAAGCATGCAAAAGCTTAAAACTGAATAAAATTCAATAAACTCAACTTTTCAAAGCTTTAACTCAAATGAACAACTTAGAATAAAAATAATATATTCAACTCGCCATAAAATAGGCACTTAAGTCTTTAAAACATTTAATAAAATAAATGAATAATACAAACTTTTCAACTATACTGACTATATATAAAGCCTCTAACTGATAACGATGGAAGTCGGGACAAGACCCACGACATCCTGACTGAACTGAAAAGTAAATAAAATCCTCCAGAAGCCAGGAGGTTCACCATAACTAACTCGAACTCTTGAATGTATCAACAAAGCTCCTGTTGATAATCTTGAATACCTGTGTCTGCATCATGAGAAAATGTAGGCCAAATGGCTCAGTACGTGGAATATACGAGCATGTTAGAGGAATTCTAAAACATAACATAAGCTTGAAACTTGATAAAAAGAAACATACTTACCTCTTTTCAATCTTGCTCAACTCAAGGAATACTCAAGGATACTCAAAAGTACTCAAACTTACTCAACTCAGAAGCACTCAAGGATAAGATACTCAACTCAGAGATATGATATTCGACTCTGGATACTCAACTCAATATGACTGAACTTATTTCAATATAAAACAATTTAACACAAGTGCAATATAAAGAAACAAATTGTTTAAAAACATATTGTCAACTCTAAGTGTATGCAAGGATACAACATAACTCTGAAATGTATGAAAAAAATACAATTAACTGTGTATATAAGAATACAATCACTTATGTGGGAGATTCTCTAACCGACAACCATCACTATGAGCCTAAGTGATGGTACAATGTTTTACCTCACGTTGCCAAGGACCGTCCTATACCTTGCCATCGGTATAGAACCTGAACTACTAAGTGGATCCACTAGTCTATGTTAAAAGCATCTTAAGGAGTCATCTAAAACGTATGCCTTTTTACTACCCATGATGGCTACATGGTTTATGGAGACTTGAGTTATCTGAACTCGCATCCCCATATCGGTGCTCAATACTACTCCCAAAATATACTTAGCTCATATGTTTGTAAAAACAAAACTCTTTCTGTGATTTGAGATAATTGCTCAAAAACTTGGCTCAAAGGCTATCTTGGAAATCAAGGTTTCCTCTCTTTCTTTATTGTGAAAGCATTTACTCTTTAACTAAAAACAAGCCCAAAGGCTCTTTACTGAAAACTAGCTCAAAGGCTCTTTACTGAAACACTAGTTCAAAGGCTCTTTTGAAAATCTCAATTTTCTGTTCTTATTTAACTATGAAAACATTTTAAACATTTTTGGGAATACATAGTCCCCATATACTTTTGAAGAAATGAACTTCAATTTTACTCTTTACTGTACTCAAAACTTAAGTCTTAAAACAAAGTTTAAACATTTATAAAAAACTTCTTAAAATATGGTTCATGTCGAATAATGGGCATGAACGACTCAATGCAAGGTTTTCAATAACCATAGATAGAACTCAATACTTGTAACTCAAGAACCTCAATGATACTACTCATCTCAAGATTTTTCAACCTATAGTGTTCATGCGGAATTATGGGCATGAAATATTCAACTCGAGTACTCAAAGATGCTTCTTAAAAGGGATTAGGAACTCAACACTTAAAGGCTTAGAACTTGAAGATACCACTTCTCTGAAAGATGCTCAACTTACGAAGTTCATGTGAAATTATGGGCATGAAACAACTCGACTCGATGGTCTACATAACTATATGGAACTCATGAATACGACTCTTCTTATTCTCTGACTTACTTCCTCAAAACTTAGTTCAACTCGATAGTTGACCTCAAAGGATTCACAATTGAACTCAAAGGCTTTCTTGAACTCTACTCTTAACTCTCTCTTGAATGTGAATTATAAATTCAAGAGTTATAGTTCATGGTAGGAAGGATATCATGATGATAAAGTGAACATATGAATACATTCTTCTCATTCTCATACTCACTTGCTCGAGTCTTGAAACAAGTTATTTAAATTTGTAGAAGGTTCTTCAAAGAAAACTCAAAGGGACTATCTCAAATGTTCGGAAGAACTGTCAAGGCTTAACTCTTAACTCTACCTTGAATTTGGATTTATGGATTCAAGGTTATGATTCATGTTCATGGATGATTTCTAGATGTTTAGAAGTCATTTAGAGTAGTTAGAATCAATGGAAAGTGTTAGGACACTTTAGAATAACTTAAATATGTTAAACAATGAAAAACAGGTGAACAAGTCCGATCCGAGCGCGTCCCTTAGCACGCCACTACAGGCCCCAATTTACTGGGGCTTGTTTCTGGCGCACTGTTGGCGCGTCACCCCAGCCTTCCTGGCGCAACGGGGGTGCGTTGCCCCTGCATTGCCCCAGGCAAAACTGACGAACTTTTCCTCTCATTTTCTGACCTTAAATCGCTTTTAATCAATTTCTTTTCTCAAGTTTTCCTTAGATTCAATTACCCAACCTAAGTACACACTAATCCACTCAAAACAATCACTTTCATCTCAAGAAATCATCAAAACCCCAACAAAACAAGATTTAGAATGAACTTCAAGAACACCTCTCAAGAACTTAAATCTTTCAACTGTTGAGAATGAATTACGCTGAAAATAACATATTTGGCATGTGGGTGTACTAACCCAACACTATGGAAGCTTACATACTTCTTAGGGATCAAACCCATGGCGACAATCCGCAACAACTCTCAATAATTTCGACGAACGCTTCGATCCCTTCTCTTTTCTCCTCTTCTCTCTTCTTCTTTTCTCTTCTTGAACTCTCAACTAAAACCCTAGGCGTAAACTAGGATTATAAAACTGAACCTAATCATATTAGACCCCTAAAATATTACTAAAAACGAATTAAATCTGATTGGGTAAGGAAAAGACCAAAATACTTCTCTAAAATCTGGTTTTGACTTTCCTTATCTAGACAACCCAACTTTGAATGGACATATCTCCCTCATACAAACTCAAAACTGGCAAACTTGGTGGCTCTGGAAAGATAATTCAAAGATCTTCCCTACGGTATCTGATATCACACCTAACTCATCTTGAGTTAGAAGTTATGGTCATTTGAAGTCAACCAAAAACTCATACTTAGCTTAACTTGCAAAATTTCAGATTTTGCTATTTCCAATTTAATTCTTTTTGGAACTCAAGGTGATACATCTAGTGACCTTAACACTTAAGAAATTTTTAATTCCTTGGTAAAATCTCACTCACTACGAAAAACGGTTCGAGTCTTAGTTCGAAATTTTTTTGTAGGGTGTTACACGGAGTAATAAAGCCTGAGTGAGCGGGGCCCGGGAGATAGGAGTAGCAGCAGGTCTAGGAGGCAGTGTAGCAGCAGAAGAACTAGGAACATCAGAAGGGACAGCACAAGAAGTACATGAAGCCCCAGGGGCCGAAGTAGGCAAATATGCCTTTGCAGGTACTGAGTCTGTGTCTACAACCGAGGAAAAGTCCACCGAGGCTGCCTTCTTCTTTCTTTTCTACATCATCCTTCAAATATTCAGCCTCGATCCTCCGGATATCAGTAGAGGATGTGGTAATCACTTCCACATCCATCTTTATATCTCTCGGAACTCAAGCCCATCTGCATAGCTCAGTGATCAACACTGAAAAGGGGAGTGAGGTCTGGCGCTGCTTGGCCCTTATGACCATCTCCTATGCAATAATCATCCCCAGATTAAGCCTCGTCTTATCAATAATGCAACCCAGACAGGTTGCCTTGGCATGCCGGAGAATCAACTCATTCTGGGATAGCATAATAGTACTGTTGATGAAGCCAAACCAGAATCTTGCAGTTATGTTTAGATCCTTCTTCTCGATAGGTGCTCCAACTTACAGCCATTTGGGGGCACCGTCTTATATGAAGGGAGCTAACCACTTCTTCATAGTTTATAATGTGGTAGTCCGGATCATGTGTTGGCAGTCGTCATCAATATCATCAGTACAGTCCAGGACAACATTGATAGCCTCACTATCACACTTGACCTTCTTTCCCCGAACTACTACATAATCAACCGGTTTAAATGCAGTTGCTTGCTTCTTCTTCTGTGGTATCAAGGTCCCATAAGAAGCATAAAACTCCTGAACCCAATTTGGAATTTACGCTCCATGGGGCTTTGTGAAGATCTGGAAATTATGAGACTTCAGACATCTCATAATCTCGGGGTACCTATCAATCACACCATCAGTGGACAGGCGATTCTCCTCAATGATTGTCCTCTGCCCCTCAGTCTTTAATCTATTCATCGACTTGGGAGGCGGACCTAGTACAGGAGGTGCTAGGACTACAGCCTGCTCTGGAATTGGAGGAGAAGAAGTGGTGGGTGGAGGAGTCCTAATCCTAGACGGATCATGCATTCTTTTTTAACGTAGCTCTGCCATCTGTGCTACTACCAACTCATCATCATCAGAAGCTATAGTATAAGGCTTATAATGCTCACCCTCACTCTGAGAAGTGGTGAGGTAAGTGTCATAGATGTCGTCACTGTCGGAGCTTGCCTCCGGTGACTCAGGTGCTTTGCCTTTACCCTTGCCTTTCCCACCAGTTATGGGGAGTTTTGTGGCCTTGCCCCTGGATGCAGTTGCATCCTCATTGAGTGCAGTCCCTTTTGCTTTTCTTCGAAGTGGCATGTTTCTTCCTACAACTGTAGATCTAGCCATGTCTGCAAAACATCGGGAAAAAGTTAGAAACAATTCAGTTAAAATCACAGAAACATAGTTGCAGACAGACTCGCCGAACCGGTCGGTGAGTCACCAAATCTCTTTGGCGAGCCTAATCAGGCTCGCCAAAAGGATAGGCTCTAAAATTTCAGAAAAATTTGACAAGTCGGCGATGGAAGGACTTTTGGCAAATCGTCGACAGAATTCAGCGAGTGAGGGTTACCCCGCCGAAAGTTACAGTGCAAAAAGGATACAAGGGTGCAGACAAAGGGTGATCAAAAAGACTTTCGGCAAGTCGTCGAGTGCCTTCGGCAACCTCAGGCTTCTCGCCGAAAGTTACAGAATTCAACAACACATTTACCATGAAATTAAAGGAGAGATGAGGAACTTCGGCGAACCTCCGAGTGGTTCGGCGAGCTAGATCCAGCTCACCAAACGACCCAACGTGCCCACTTTCAACCCAACTCCTCGAATTCAATCCCGCAACCCCCGAAAACAAAATCAAAACATGCACAACTCAAATTAAAACTAGACCCATAGCACCCATTACCCCGAGATACTCAGACTTCTCCCAATTTTGCCAAATTTAGCCAATTGACGACTTTTGCCCTTAAGAATAATGTCATCCATTCTATCATTGGAAAAATTACCTCGTTTGGCACAAATACGGGCTACTCAAACTTCACCCAACTAAACCCAACGACATGCAAGCACAACCCCACAAAATTTAAATTATTTTAACGCACATAATTATGGGATTTCAACATTCAAAACAATATGGGCAAGATTATCAAATTAAAATAGGCATTCGAACAAATTAACACTATTAGAGAGGCCCAGCACACGACAACAAGATAAGATCATTTGCATAAGAGTACAAAATTTATAAAAATAAACTCGGGGTTCGGAAAACCAACCTTTTATGCCGAAAAAATAAAATTGAAATGCTAGGCAGCAATGTAATCCAACTCCGAGCACCAATCAACAACTCAAATACAGTAAAAACGCAAGAAATATAGAAAATACTAAATGGGTGTAAGTTTGTGAGGGTAGAAAGTGAGGGAAAGTGAAGAGTTTAAAAGTTTAAACCTTTGGCCTTTTAAAACCCGTCTAGTTCTTGCCCATTCGGCGACATTAGTCATGCTTGTTGACCCACTCGGCAACACGCCGAGTGGTCACTTACCTTGCCGAGTTTTACAGGGCCCTCAGTTGATTTGGGGGTCCAAATGGCGGTATAGATTGCGATCGCCGACCTGGTCGATGATTCGCAAATAATTTCCTGGGCTCCCCAGGTTTTACAGACTCCAAGTTAAAATTGTCTTGAATCCAACGACGATCTGGGTAGGGGTCGCCAACCTCTTTGGTGATGCGCCAACTAGACCTTTGGCTTGCCAATTTGCATTTTTCACTCACTTTCCACACGTTGACCTATACAAACAACACACCATTATTTCTTAAAGCAAAAATAAAGCGGTAAAAGCTTGGGTTGCCTCCCAAGAAGTGCCTCAGTTAACATCATGACACGACCCAAATCCACACTTTATCTCCATTTTTGGGGTTGACCTTAGTGTCTCTAAGTAACCCCTCTTGTTTGTTTGGGTGGAGATGAGGCCATACATGACCCACGAGGTTTTCAATTAGCTAGATAGATCTGGAGTGAGAGCCAATCATCTGATTTAGCACTTCAACATTCTCCTTCATCTCTTCTAGCACTCTATCATGCTCATTGACCTTTTGGAGAATGATTGAGATCATTCCTTCGACATGTCTACCCTCATCATCCTTAGGCCTTTTTCGCTCATGAGGAGGGATGTATCTATCCTTCCTTTTTCATTGGACTTCAATCTCCATTATCTTTTTGGTCAACTTATCCAGCTAAGTTATCAGTGCGGCCAACATGAAGTCCCTCTCTACTTCTTGGTTTGTTTCAACCATGTGATCAAGCAGTTGGGCTGCTATCACATAGGGTTGTTGTACAATACCACCCGAGATGAGTTTCGCCTCTCGATCCAATCCATCTTCCCTGGCCTGACGGTACTAGTTCTGTTAGAGTAAGAGCTCTTGGTGCTTCTTTCCTGTACTCCAACTCAGTAGCTCATTCAAACACCTTGTTCTTGGGACCAAGACTTTTGTAAAAATATTCTAGGAGGACTACATCAGGAATTTCATGAGTTGGGCATTGAACTAACAGTGCTTTAAACCTTAGCCACGACTCATGAATCTGTTCATCTTCCAATTATTTGAAGGTTAAGATGCGATCCCTGAACATTATCACTCCTAACAGAGGAAAATCCATTTATTCGTAATTACTGCCCGACATGCTCACCTCCTCTATTTCACAGCACAAGCACACAAAACAAAACTAAAAATTAAGTATCACTACAACTAACAAGAACAAACATTCAACTTAACTAAAAATTCTCAAGTAACCTCACTCCCTGGCAGCGGCGCCATTTTGATTTCAACGCTATTAAAGATACTTCATCCAATATTTATCATCAGCGATAGTTCAATAGTAATATAACTCAACTAGTGAGTTGGGGTCGAGTCCCAAGGGAGTGGTTTGTACTCAAGAATAAATAGAAAATCATAAATATGCTCTAGTCAATCATAGCTAAAAATATTTACGAAGAAAAACATGGTTTAAATTATAGGTGACACAAGTGTCAAATATCAAGGGGGTTTTGTTTGTACTATCAACTAAAATAGTAAATAACACAAAAATACGAATATGGAGACGGGATTCTTGGGATGTGATAGGATTATGGGCCAAGGTAAACAACTGGGTAATTGCAATTAATAGTAAACAACTGCAAATCAGTGAATAAGCTAGACTTTAGTGGGGGTAAACTTTCTCTCAAATAATTTACCCCGAATCAAATTGATTTCTCTCGAACACCAATAAGCAGCAATGAAGCACAGCCTTCGCTTTAGTCTATTCACTCTCTCGAGCTGAATGTGTGGAAAAGGGTTTAGGAATCACTCTCTCGAGCTGAACCCATGACAACCCAATACCCATAGACCATCGATTCAGTAATTTTGGTTTTAAAACCTCTCTCTCGAGCAAGCCAAAAACACGAAGTTAAGATTGTATTTGCAACCACAACCCATTAAATTCAACCACAACTACTGAATGAAATCACTTTTAAACAGCAAATAAACTATCAATTAACAATACCCAGCAGTTAAATCAACCCATAATCACACTTCAAGAATTGGGGTTTTAGCTAGACATAGTAAAAAGGTAAAAAATGTTACCAAGTTGTGTTTCCATCAACTGGGTATGATTGATATTGTCTTTACAAAGGTCTAAGATGAAGAATCTTCAACACCCACTTCGAATTTCTTAGAAATGGAAATCTTCAAAGCTAAAAAATATTGTCTCTCTATTCAGTTCTAAGCTCTCAACTTCAAAAATTGAAAAAATAATATGTTTCAATACAAGATCAGATACTAAGCTAAAAATTTAAAAAAGTATTTATAGTTGTCCAAAAGTGTGATGCGAAGGTCCAGTCGACGCAGTAAGTCGAGATCGCCGATCCACTCGGCGATCCGCCCTTTGGTCAATTTCATCGCCTTTTTGCTTTGGCCTTTAACATCTTCAAGTTCTGTAACTTTGGGCAATATGGCACTGCATCGCAGAACCGTTCGGCGACTCACCGACTGCTCCTTTCTATCGCTGACTTGATTTTCTCCTTCAGGGCTTGGCACACTGGAACATTAGGCGAGGCCAAGGCCGTTCGGCGACTCCCCCAATGGGTTAGGCGATCCTCAGGCCTTCTTTTCTTCGTTCTTTCAACTGCCTTGTTCCTTTTTGCTCAATAGTGTCCATGCTTTGTTCCTCAATCCAAATACCTTAAATTCAAGGATTTACATTAGTTATTGGTACAAAATATGCATTTGAGGACACTAAATCTATTCAAATAAAGCCCTAAATGAGTCCAAATCGTGGACTCATCAGAAACCTCAATTAATTCAAATTCAGTTGCTGATGTTTGAGAGGATTCTACTAAATTCTCAAACTCACCCAATTTCTCAATTAGTTTACGAATCACAAATTTCGACCTTGGATCTATATTATCTTTATTCTTCCAACATCAAAAGTGGCAAGATCTAGGATCATTCAAAAATGAAAAAGGATGATGGCATAAGTGCTTAATCAAAATTCTCAATCGGCTAAATAAATGAGAAAGAAATATTCTTTACCCCATAATTAGGACATGGCCAATATCTTCTTCCGAGATTATTTGAAGTCCAAGATATTTTCAAATGCTCCATAAGTCCATGATTACAATAATTTTTTCTTCGTAGTATGATCATCTTCTTCCATACAAAGGTTTGTCAAGTTAATCGATCTCATTGTGTGCTACACTTTTGTGGAAGAAGTAATCACAATCTGAAAGAAACTGACAATAAGGAAAAGGGAGAAAACAAAAATCAAAATAATAGATAAAGAAGATAAGTTTGAATTTTACCTTTTCTTGAAGAAAAATTATTCCTTCAAAGATTCAATTTTTAGGTTTGAAGAGCTAAAATTTGAGATGAATCAACAAAACGATAAGAAATTGGGTCGCTATTTTCGGGTAGGTTGTTCTTGAAGGTGAGGGAGAAGAGGAAATTAGGGTTGGTTGTTCTTGAAGGTGAGGGAGAAAAGGATATTGGATCGGCTATTACCGTTGAAGGGACAAAATGGGTTTAATGTAGACATATAGTCACCACTGAAGTTGTTCCGAATTTTCAAAAAGACATCTTAACTTTGCAACCGTCCTATTACCCCACTAAATAATTTTGAACAAATATTATTATATCATTTTTCGATCAACCCCAGATTTTAAGAAGCAAGTGTGTTCACACACCAATCATTACATGACATGTGTTAATTTAATTAAAAATGTAAAAAAAAATTCATTTTAAGTTTTTTCTCTATCTCTCTCTCTCTCTCTCACACACACACACACACACACTTTTTGACTTATCTTAATTTTGATTTCATCTTAAATTTCACTTCATCTTCCACCTCCCACTTTCAAGTGATTTATTCCTCCATTTTCTTTCTTTTTCTTCACCTCCCACCCTCACCCCACCCCTCACGTCAAGTTGAACCCCACTTTCATTTTTTTTTTCTTTTTCTTCTTCTTCTCCGGTCAAATTCTTTATAGAATTCATACTATATATTTTTTAGACTTTATTGTATTATTGATAACAAAAATAATTATTTTTCTAAGAAAATTTAAAATTTTGAAGGTATCATCAACTACTCCTTTTCATATAACTTTAAAATTAGAAATGATAATTTTAAAAGAATCAATGAATTCCCCAAAGATTGAGAGAACTTACTTGAAATCGGATAAAAAAAACTATATGATACTTCCTAATCATCTTGAAATCTAATGGGTTTATCAAATTGTTCGAAATGAATGAAAATATTTAGATAAAGTTTTAAAATTAAAGAGAGTAAAACTAATAGTAGTAAAACAAGGAAGGTGAAGTTGTGATAAAAATGGTGACATTGAAAGTGAGAAGCTTCAATGGAGATGACAATGAATTTTTGAAGAACAAAGAAGAAAGAAAGAGAAAAAATAAAAATGAACAAAAGTTAAATTAATAAGAAAAATAAGAAAATATATTTTATAATAAAATACTTGTAAAAATAAAATTATATTAGTTATTTTAGGTTGCTCACTCTCTTTGAGAGAGTGCACACCACTCTCTATGTTAGGTGGACGAAAAATGATATAACAATATTTGTTCAAAATTGTTTAGTGGGGTAATATGACGATTGCAAAGTTAAAGTGTCTTTTTAAAAATTCGAGACAACTTCAATGGTGACTTTATGTCTTTTTTCTTACAAAAAATAAAAGATAAATTGGAAGATTAACGCGTCGAAGAAAGTGGTTTCAACACGCGTGTTGGGAAAGTGTCCGGAAGGTTAAAAAGAATTCACTTCCAAGATGTTAAGACCCGTATAGTTGAAGTGCTAAATAAATTGTCCTGCTAAGTTCGGGGGGGAGGGGGGGTTGGGTTTTAGGTCTTTTTTCCTTTCTACGTGGATAAATAAAAGTCCAAGGTTTTGAGTCTCCTTACTTTCCTTTGTGGATAAATTTAAGCTCAAATTTGGCTAGCCCACTTTGCCCATAAGCCCAATATTGTGGTGCATATGTAAGACTTTCTTTTAGGTCTTATTTTGAAGAATCACAAGAGTTAGATCACCAGTCATATAGGGAGAAAAGTGAGAGAGTGCAGATTTTCGCACAAGTCCTAGCAATCAATTTCAAATCGCGATTCCCGCTTCGTTTCTTGGCTGATTGAGCTGATTTTTTGACAGCTTGTTCCTTTAAACTTAATATTTGATTGAGAACTGAGAGATGGTGATTTGGAGTTCTATAGCTTCAAATTTTTGCTCGTGAACAGTAGCTGCGTATTTGGTGTTTTGCTCATTTTATTTCTCTAGTTTTTGGTGTTATTTTGTAGTTGTGTTGCTCATTGTTTGACACTTTGTCGGTGGCCATTTTGGAGAACACTTTTATAACTCTTTTTTATTTTAGTGGAGCTTTGGCCTTGTGGTTTTTACTCTTCACATCGAAGAGGTTTTCCACGTTAAATTTGGTGTCTCGTGTGTTGATTTATTTTCTTTGCTTTGGTTGATTTGTTTGCTGCCCCAAACAGTGTTTCTCTTGCATTATTTTGTCTTCTCTTGGTTCAATTAAAATGAAAATTTTTGACTTGAGTTTTCTTTCGCTATTGCCCTATCGTGCACATTTATTTTGTATTTGTCTTCCGGGATTATGTGTTTTCTCTTTTAACATTTTACTCCTTACATAACAATAGAAATCGCACCTTAAAAATAATGGACATTTCCCCCTATTTTCTGAGATGTATTGTTTGCTATAACTTATAAGACTAAATTAATTCACCTACTATGTTATGTTTTTTTGGGATAAGGTGCAAGTATTCTCCTAGACTATAATTGAAATCTCATAGACACACATTTTGTCACGCCCCGAGCCTACACCCTGGGCATGGCCGGCACTCGAAGACCATTGCTGGCCCCCAAGCGAACCCTTGGCCTAGCTTTCTGAACTCAGCGGAAAACTTAACTCAACAGAATAGCTCAATGCAATAAAAGGTCATAAGACAACTTAAATGATAAAAATTCGGCCAAAAAGGCAACTTGAGTCTCAAAATAGAATATTTATATATATATACATAGATGAGAGACTCAATACTAACTAACTAACTGTCTATGAAGCCTCTAAAATACTGAGATGGATGTTGGGACAGACCCCGCAACATCCTAATAAAGCAAAACTAAGGAAAACAAAATAATCGAGTCCTCCGGAATGCAAAGAGGCTCACCACTGACTCTAGAGTGCTCACTGGATCAACGGCGTGCTGGATGATGATCCTGGGTACCTGCGTCTGCATCATAAAAATATGCATGCCAACTGGCATCAGTACATAGAATGTACGAGTATGCGAGCTGGACCGCTAAACAACAACTTAAGCTTGAAAAGAGTACAAGAGAACACTTACCTTGGCTCTGTTCGACTCATGAATAACTGAACTCAATATAAAGCAATAAGACACATGCAATATATTTAAAGCTTGTAAAACTATTTAAAACATGACGTCAAAATCATATTTATAATATCATAAAAATACCATGCTTCCTCTCAAAGTCTACTTGTGCAATGCATGAATGAAGTCCCATACCCCCATCCATACTAAGCAGAACCCCTCGAGGAACCA
>JAJOOR010006470.1:0-35378 GCA_036250505.1 Solanum acaule
GCCCTCCTCATAGTTATTTCTATATACTACTACCAAATGGATCATCAATATATATATATATATATATATATATATATATATATATAAAGGAGCAGAGTTAATATCTTGAAAGATCACTAAATTATGATGAGAAATTATCTAGTAAAGTTATTAAATTTTATTTTATATTAATAAAATCATTCAATTTAACCAATATTGAAAATGCTCTCCTCATAGTTATTTCTATATACTACCAAATGGATCATCTATATATATATATATATATATATATATAAAGGAGCATAGTTAATATCTTGAAAGATCACTAAATTATGATGAGAAATTATCTAATAAAGTTATTACATTTTATTTTATATTAATAAAATCGTTCAATTTAAAGTATTTATCTATATTTTTATGTCAGGTAATCATAGATACTGCAAATAACGACTTACAAATTGAGTTTGTCTTTAAAAACTAAAACACTATTATAAAAGCGTCATATGTATTTATCTTAAAACTAAAACTCTAGTATATAAGTGAGAGATGCGTTATATTTTTTTTTGGCAATAAACTGTGAATATTACCATGTCAAGTCAAAGTAATACAAATTAGGGAGCATCTAGACTCTTAATCACCTTCGCAGAGCAGTGTTTCGCAGAAGAGTGTTAAGAATAAACTACATCAACTAGATACTTATAATCTACCTTGGAAACTACAACAACTAGATACTTACAATCTAGCTCATGAACATACCCATAGTTTTTTGGACATACCCTATGTATCAACCCTCGACAGTTTTTCGTCTTTCTAGACCCTTGTACTCGTTCTATTCTGCCTTGTAACTTCTTTTGTATTTGTGTGATAGTTGCGTCATAGTTTTTAGTATGTGTTATTTTAATTATTGTTTTTGGGAAAAGAGTCTGATATACCCCTCAATTTTGTTGTTTGGAGCTGATATGCCTCTCGTGAAGAAAGTGACTCATATATACCGTTACCGTTATACAAATGGCTGAACTAATATAATGTTTTTGTCCCAGTCTTTCAATTTTTGCACTTATCTCATCTTTGATTTCTCCCAACTAAAAAGTGTTGTGACAACAATTTCGATATTAATGTCTCATGAATAAGAATAAATTAACTGTTCGGATTTTGTTCAGTTGTTGTTACGAGATTACTTTCTTCTAAAGTTATAATTATATCATATGAACTTTTTATAATAGAGATAACTTTTATAGAGATAGTATTAACATTTAGAAAAATTCTGATACAAATAGTACATTGATATTCAATATTTTTCTGAAGCCCAAATTAGCATTTACAAAAGAGTGACCTATTTCTTAACACATTCTCTCTATTATTTTTTTGACGATTGTTTTTTTAAGTGAATGTTGAACCATCAAATTTTATCCTGAATGACTTTTTTTTTAATTATTATTAATAATAAAAGAATCTTAAAAAAATGAGTACAAGTAAAAAACATTACGCCTGACCTAATAAATCATAATGGAGTCGAAACCTTTACTACTACTGACAAACATTATTTATTGGCTAAATTTCATTTTGTAGTAATTTTAAATTGATGGAAAATTAAAGATTACAATTGATAAATAGGTGAAGACGCAAGACAGTATGTAAGCGAGTTAATTAGGGTCCTTCTTTATCCATATTTAAGCTTGTAGTTTTTATTTATTATTTATGGATAAAGCAGGACCCTAACTCGCTTTTGGAGCTAATGGTCACTTCTGTGGTTTTTTTTTTTTTTTAAATTTTATTTTATATAAATCCTCCCTAGGAGCTCCCACCCCTTTTTGCTTCCTTGGTGACTCGAACTCGCAATCTTTGGGTTGGAAGTGAGGGGTGCTTACCATCCGAGCAACTCCCTCTCGTCTATTTTATGAATGACTCATAAGCTTCATTTGAACTTTTATTTTTACGAAGTATTTTATGAAGGTGAAAAATGCCATTGACACTAATTGTTTTTTTTTTTTTACGAAAAATAAAAACATTCGAAGGTTGTTTCTTTTGTGAAAAATAAAATTTTGAAGAGGACAAATTAAAAAAAAATGTTTGGTTAGATCTTGGATCGAGTAAGAGAAAATTGGGTGGGTACTGAATTTATTTAATTGAGGGTCTGAATTTAAAATTGAACCAATTATAAAATGTTACCTAAATTTAAATATATATTTTTTATTCAGTCTGGACCATTAGTCAAATGGCATAAGTGGGACAAAAAATGTGCAAAATATTTCTAGCAAAATAGGTAGATAAAGAGTATATTAGACCTTTTGCCATAATTCAGAAGTATTTTTTAACTTATTTTATTTACTTTACCAAGTCCGGACTAAATTGGTTTATTTGTAATGTAATTGTTTGTTTATTAAAGGGAAAATTGTATATAATAACAAATTATTAAGATCAACTTTCACATATAGCAAACACAAAATTCATATTTGTATGCTATAGCAAAGTTTGCATAATTGCGCTCCATAGCAAACATATATATGTATAATTCGCCATAGCAGTTTGTATAATTATACAAAAGAAAACAGTTGTATATTTTTGGGCAGGGAAATATTTGTATTGTATAATTATAAGTGTATAAAACGAAGATATATGTATTTGCATGTGTATATACAATTTTCTCTCACTTTATACAAACAAAAGTGCAATTTATACATTTCGTTTCTGTTTGTATAAAGTGAGAGAGGCTAGTGAGCGAGCGAGATCTAGGAGAGGGGGAGAGAGGGGAACGAAAATATATGTATATATACAATTTTCTCACGCTTTATACAAACACAAACACATTTTATACATTTGCGTTTTTGTATAAAGTGAGAGAGGCGAGTGAGCGAGCGAGATCTGGGAGAGTGGCGAGCGAGATTCACCTGGAGAGAGGCAAAATAGCAACAGTTTGCTATGGGGTACAATTAAATCAAACTATATTTATAGCATTTAATTTGAATTAATAGTTTGCTATTATATACAATTTTCCCAATTATTAATTCAAATTAAATGATATAAACATAGTTTGATTTAATTGTACCCATAGTAAACGGTTGCTATTTTGCCTCTCTCCAGGTGAATCTCGCTCGCCATTCTCGTTCTCTCCCTCGCCCCTCTCACTCTTTATACAAACGCAACTGTATAAAATGTGTTTTTGTTTGTATAAAGCGAGAGAAAATTATATATATACATATATTTTTGTTCCCCTCTCCCAGATGTCGCTCGCCACTCTCCCAGATCTCGCTCGCCGCCAGTCTCTCCCTCGCCTCTCTCGCTTATACAAGCAGAAATGTATAAATTGTGTTTTTGTTGGTATAAAGCGAGAGAAAATTGTATATACACATGCAAATACATATATCTTCGTCCTATACACATACAATTATACAATACAAATATTCTCCTGCCCAGTTCTGTTTTGTCTTTCTTTCTTTCTCGCTTTATACAAACACAGATTTTACAATTGATCTTTTGTATATGTATACCGAAACAGAAACATATTATAGACAACTGCTTTCTTTTGTGTATGTATAGCGAAATATACATATTTATGTTTGCTATGGAGCGCAATTATGCAAACTATAGCTATAACATACAAATATGATTTTTGTATTTGCTATATGTGAAAGTTGCTCTTTATTAAATGCCAAAAAGAATTCAATTTTATTCCATTAACAAAAATAGTAAATTGTTTCTATATATAAACAAATGGATCAAAGTCAACATATATACTTTATTGGCATGTTGCTAATATATCTAGACAATCCTTTACCCGTTAATCTATCTTTGAAAAGTCACTCAACTACCTAATTATATTTGTTATTAAAATAAATTTAACATAGCAAATACATTTTTTATGTCATGTAAATTATAGTCGTCCACATCATAAATTAATAAAATTATAAATTCTATTTATAAAAGCGTGAGATGCGGCAAGTTGCTAATTATACCATTTACGTGTGAGATGAAGGAAGTAATATGTTTTTCTTCCGTACAAATAAAAACCTCATTTCTATCTAACTCTGAAATTTTCTTCTAAATTTTTGAAAACAAATTGAGTTAATCTCTTCCTATTCTTCTATTATTCAAAATACTTTTCTTCTTCTTAGTTAATTAATCTGTTCCTTCGTGAACAAAATGTTGGGGAATTTCCCCATTTTTTATTACACTTTTTGATCTTTTTTTTTTCTCCTAAAGAAGGAATAAATAAATCTTTTATAAATTAAAGATATGTCAAGCAATGAACAAAACCAAGAAGTTCCTCAATATCAACTCAATGGAAAGAAACTTTCTGGCAAGTCGTTGAAACGATACGACTCCTTAGACTTGGAATCTAGCAAGGTCCCCGGAGCCAAAAAGGTCCTAACTTACACAAATTATTTGATTTTTTTTACAATTTTATTTTTGTTCCGCGTTAGATGTCTGGTATCCTCTATGAGTATTCGCGCCTGGAAGTATCACATATACATATAAGAGAACCCAAGGCCCGCCTATGTGGTGCCATCACAAATCAAGATTTTCTTTTAAATTATTTAATTCCAAAACTAGTCTTCCCCTTTCATGAAAAGTTGTGACTTTTATGAAAAATTGTGACTTTAATGAAGAGTTGCGACTTTTATGAAAAATTGTGACTTTTATGAAAGGTTGTGACCTTTCCGAAGGGTTGCAACTTTTCCAAATAGTTGTGACCTTTTCGATAAGACACAATAAACATTTGTTCACACTACCCTTTGTTGTCTATAAATAGAGGAATTTCCTCTCATTTTAAACCTGGGGTATTAGAGGGGAATAATTTTCTTAAGGGGACACTGTGCATTCAGTGAACTCAATTTTTTTCTTTCTGTTTCATTCTATTGTTACAGATCCTGGTATGTATTTTCACAGTTATTAATTTATGCTTATGTTATTAAAGATAAATGATAAGATGTTAAAATTTTCATTTTCCTTTACATTATTAATGTTAATTATTACGTAATCTTGTATGTAAGATAATGTAGAATTTTAGTTTTAATGACTAATTGATTTTAAGTATTATTTTATAAATACCGTGATATTAAATTCCCGCGCGAGACCCTGGTAATTTTACTAGTTTATAGATATAGTGCTCCCTAGCTATCAAATATATCTTCCTTTTTCGGGACTTGAACCTGACACCTCACAACAACGTAACTTTGGATTGTGATCGATGATTTTGTGTTTTTTTCTTTATATTGACCAGGCTTTAGAATGGACAGTGATATTGAAATTGGCGTTTCAAAGCATAGGGGTGGTGTATGGAGATATTGGAACGTCACCATTGTATGTGTTTGCGTCTATTTTTCCAAATGGTGTAACATACGACGAAGATATACTTGGTGCATTGTCTCTTATATTTTACACTATCACCTTGATTCCTCTCATCAAATACGTCTTCATTGTTCTTCGAGCTAATGACAACGGAGATGGTAACTTTATTTAGGGAAAAATGATAAAAATGTCTTTTATCTTTGATAGTATATTTGAAGTAGTACTTTAAAACAGAGTACTCTGCTTTTTATTGCAGGAGGTACATTTGCTTTATATTCATTGATATGTAGATATTCAAAAGTGGGATTAATTCCAAGTCAACAACCAGAAGACAAAGATGTGTCGACTTTTAAACTTGATTTACCAGATAGACGTACTCGTCGAGCTTCAAAGCTCAAGTCAAATCTAGAAAGCAGCAATTTTGCCAAGTTTGTTCTGCTAATTGCTACAATGCTTGGTACTTCCATGGTTATTGGGGATGGCATCCTCACTCCCTGTATTTCAGGCACGTAAAAATTTATTCGTATTTGATGTTTACACTAATCTAATAAATACATGATACATGTTTTCAGCGTTTAATAAGCTATTCTTAAAGATCTCTTTAGTCTTTATGAATTTGTCAAAATTGCCTTAATACATGGAATATGTTTCAACACCAGCAAAATTAAGATCTCCTGACCACTTACAAAATGAATAGAAGAAAATGAAGATTTTAGTAAAATAATAATATATCTCTTTTTTTTTTTTTTCTACGAGTTGAAATGAGTTTATGATACTAATTTGAATTTTCTATTTAATTTGGTCAGTTTTGTCTGCTGTTGGAGGACTCAAAGAAGCAGCTCCATTGCAGCTGACTGAAGGTAACTATTGCAAATTATTTGGCTAAATAAACACCCATCACGCGCTGAATTTTGGTGTATTACACACGTCATGTCATGTCAGCAAAAAGTATATTATTTGAGTAGTATAAATGTTCGATAGAAAGAACGTCTTACAGAAGGTGTCAAAGTAAAAGATGCATATAAATTTAGGGGCTACTTATGGCTTTAGGATCTGAGTTTCCTACCTAAACTATCACCCAATAGTTAGTGAAAACACACCTCGACTAACACTAGCTTATATTGTGTTGTGCAGGAAGACTTGTTTGGATTGCAGTAGCCATATTATTATTATTGTTTATGTTTCAAAGATTTGGAACTGAAAAAGTTGGCAACACTTTCGCGCCTATACTTTGTTTGTGGTTCATTTTCATTTCTGGTATTGGCCTATACAACTTCGTCAAGTATGATCCAACTGTTATAAGAGCTCTTAATCCTAAATACATTATAGATTACTTCAAGAGAAACAAAAAGAATGCTTGGATTTCACTTGGCGGGGTTGTTATGTGCATAACAGGTATTCATTTCCTTCCAACAGCGTTTAAATGTAAAGTTAATGATCAAAAACACACCTAAAGTAGTTCGATTGTTTCAATTTCATACCTGAACTATCAGTTGTGCAAGTTTGCTACCGGAACTATCATCAACTATTTATCAAAACACAGCTCAACTATCAGTTATTCCCTTTGTCTACCTGAACTATCACCATCATTCAGGTAGAAAACTCATACATCTGATAGTTCAGGTATGCAAAAACGAAAAATGGGATACTTTAGACGTGTTTTTTGATCCTACACTCTTAAACGTATTGAGAAACTTCTGATTTACTTGGAGTAAAATAATTGAATAATTAATTGCAGGAGGAGAAGCACTATTTGCAGATGTTGGTCATTTTAGTGTTCGATCTATACAGATAAGTATGTGTTGTGTGACATACCCCGCGCTTATATTGGCGTATCTTGGTCAGGCTGCCTTTTTAAGGAAGAACATTGATGATGTTTCTGATACTTTCTACAAGTCCATACCTAGTAAGTACAACATTCGTTCCTGAGTTTAAGTTCTATGCAATGACGGTTTAAAAAACTAATTTCCAAATCAGATCACGAAGAATTAGCACATCTCTATAATCAGCATTAAGGGGGAAAACCACGATGACAGTTCTTTACATTGTCGATTCATATAACTTAAATCTTTTATGCCTAAGTCATGAAATGAACATCTCATGCTGCATTTTCTGTTTTACATGTGCAGATGGTTTATATTGGCCAGTATTTGCAGTGGCAGTGTTAGCAGCCATCATTGCAAGTCAAGCCTTGATTTCTGGAACTTTCGCTATAATCCAGCAATCCCTGGCGTTAGGATGCTTTCCTCACGTTAAAATCGTGCACACATCTACCAAGTATCATGGACAAATCTACATTCCTGAAGTCAATAACCTTCTCATGTTAGCTTGTGTCATTGTCACGCTTGCATTCAGGACTACTGAAAAGCTAAGCAATGCATATGGTAAGCATTTCTTACATGTCAGCGTATACGACTTAAATCCTTCCTTCTTATCGATGGTGTCTAACACGTGACATGAAACTATTTGATCACAGGAATAGCGGTGGTGTTTGTGATGACACTAACATCGGGCTTCCTCGTGTTAGTAATGATCATGATTTGGAAAACTCACATTCTTTTCGTAATCATGTATGTTCTAATCATTGGCTCGATTGAGCTCATCTACCTAAGCTCGGTTCTTTACAAGTTCACTCAAGGCGGTTACCTTCCACTAGCTTTCGCTATGTTCCTAATGTTCATCATGTACGTATGGAACTATGTGTATCGAAAGAAGTATCATTTCGAGCTAGAACACAAGATCTCTCCCTTAAAAGTTAAAGAAACAGTGGATGAAACAAATTCCCATCGTCTACCTGGACTTGCAATTTTCTATTCTGAACTTGTCCATGGAATTCCACCAATCTTCAAACATTACGTGGAGAATGTACCCGCGTTACACTCTGTCCTCGTGTTTGTTTCAGTTAAATCACTTCCTATAAGCAAAGTACCCGTAGAAGAAAGATTCCTCTTCCGGAGGGTGAAGCCTAGTGATCTCTATGTGTTTCGATGTGCAGTGAGATACGGATACAATGATGTGCGAAATGAGGAAGAGCCTTTCGAGAGATTATTAGTGGAGAGGCTGAAGGAATTTATACGAGACGATTCCATTCTTTCGATGAATGCAGCAAAGAGTAACAGAGTATCAACAGAACAGAGTATCAATGTGGAATTGGAGAGTGATTGTGAAATACAAGAGGTCGTGACGTCTTCAATGGATAAAGATATACAAGTGGTGGAGAGAGCTTATAGTGTTGGGGTTGTTCATTTAGTTGGAGAACAAGATGTGATTGCAAGCAAAGGATCAAATATTGTGAAGAGAGTGGTGATCGATTATGCTTTTAATTTCTTGAAGAGAAATTTGAGGCAAAGTAGCAAAGTTTTCGACATACCTCATAAACGTATGTTGAAAGTAGGAATGATATATGAGATTTAGCATGTGCTAGTAGTAGGGTTTAGTTCAAATTTTTTGTTGAATTAAGGAGATAATGGTGAAGCATCTAATGTATGTGCCTCCCTTAATTTCTTGTTTTTAAAATATTTTTTTTGTATGTTTGAATTTAGTATATTTTGAGAGAATGTGATAATGTAGAGAATGAATTAGTATAGCATTTTGTTTTGTACTTCTCTGTTTCGATTTGTTTGACTTGATTAGAGGGTTTGTCAATGTGCACCTGAAGGGTAGCTGGTGCGGATTTTCTTTTCTTCAGTATTGTTACTAGTAACAAACTTATTTTGATTAGTATTGTTTCTTTCCCCTCTTTTGAAATCTCGGTGTTTTGAGGAAGAATATGCTTCATAAAGCTTGCTTATTACCAGAATATGACTCCTGTTTTGAGTATGAAATGCAAAATTGCCTTATACAAACATTATTTAAAATGCAACATTGTCTATGTATTAACTAGGGCTAAAGTAGTAAAGAGCCTTTCCACGTGGAAAAGCCTCCTCAAGGAATATAAGATTTTCATGAGGTTGATCTTGAGTCGTCATCCAAGCGCGAATTCCTTTATTTAGGAGAATGTCTTTGGGATAGAAAGTCTCAAATTCAGGATCTTTTGTTGAACAAATTTCTTGAGAAACAAAATCATAGGCACGTAGATTCAGGGCTAAATCGACTATTCCAAAAGCACTCATCCATAAATCGGTTAGTATGAAGTGCAAACTTGTCCACTCCACAAACCTGGGACTACATACAAGGATTTATTTATTATTGAGAAAATACATAATTACCCCCATCAAACTTATACCCTTTTTTGAAGTAGACACCTAAATTTTGTGGGGGTCCTATTACCCCGAAACTATTTATATTCACGATAAATACACCCTTTTCAGCCATTTTTACTGCAATTGTGTTATCACAAAAATTGACGCGTGAAGGAGTAATATTACAGCCCCAAACCAGCGTTAAAATACCATGTGGCATTTTTAATATGATTTTTTTAATTAGTAAATTAGACTCATCTTCCCATCTTCCCCAAATCACCATTAATAGCCTTTTAAGAAGCTTTTTCAACAGGCTAAAAATTAAAAACCACCATTCGTGCTTAGATTTTATATTTTAAAATGCGATATTATTGGTTCTATCTTCTTCTTTTTTAAACTTAACGAAGTAGTTTAGTTTTCTCTTTCCTAAAAATCAAAGATTGAAAATGGTGATGCTAATAGATAAATAAGGCGATATAGGATGAAGATGATGATTTAAATTTTGGTTTGATAGAACTTCTAATTTTCATATTTTGATTATTTGTCATGATTTAGTAGTGATTAAGTAGTGCAATGATGGAGTGTTGTCACTATGATTTGTGGTGGTGGAATTCAAAAAAAAAAGTTCCAGAAGTCAATAGGCTAAGTAGAAATTTAAAAGAGAAAAAATTCAAAAAAGAAAAGAAAAAAGAAATTAAAATAGAAAATTAAAGGCAAAAATGAAAAGAATTAAAAGTTAAATAGTGAATGACAGGTGGTAGATTAGAATTGGGATGATGATCAAAATGGTCCTTATATAAGGGTTAAATTATTTTGGTCCTCTATATATATCATCTTATCTAAATAGTCCTTAAAGTATATAAAATTATGATAATTTTAGTCCTTAGCCCTAAAATTAACCAAAAAAATAAAAAAATATGTTAACTTTAACAGTGAGTCCCTTGAAATTGAGACCCTTCTTCCTCAATCTGCTCTTTCACCATTACTACAAGCACACCCTTTTTCTTAACTTTTTTCTTTCACCATTTGAGGTCATGCTCCATATACACTACACCCATCTCTCATCCTCCTCTAAAAATTCTATTTACATACATAACAAGAAGAAGAAAATCAAGATTACCAAAACAAATGGAAACTAAGTAAATTGGATAAAAGCCTCTATTTTCCCTCCGAGGAGATCGCCATAAATAAACTATTTTTAAGTTGTAACTAGTTATTTTCTCTTATTAAAGTGATCTATAGGGGATATAGCTATCTTTTCGTTTTAACTTTTTCAAAATTAGTAAGTTTTTCAAGCATTGTTTTTTCATTCTATTTTTAAAATAAAAGGGTAAAAATTGAACACAGAGATAAAAAAATAAAAATCTTACAAATGTTCAATTAAAATTTAAAGAAACTTTTGTAAGTATGAGAAGATTTTTGGCAGTGGAAATTGTAAAAGAAATGGCAACAGAAAGAAGAAGAAGAAGGAGAAGAAATGGCGGAAAAAAATGATGGAGGAAGAAGGATTCACCAAGTGTGGGATCCACAGTTAAGTTTAACAAGTTTTTTATTTATTTTTGTTAGTTTTTAAGTCTAGAATCAAAATGATACTCTTTTAGTATACATTAAGGACTGTTTGGATAAAATGAAATATATAAAAGACCAAGATAACTCAATCCTTATACATAAAGGACTATTTTGATCATTTTCTCGATTAGGATTGGTGCGTGATTTGTTCCTGCCTTATTACAATTGGGAATGACCGAGAAAGGAAATATATTTGTTACTTTAAAATGATTTCATGGGTAATAGGACTCCCGCAAACTTTAAGTGTCTACTTCAAAAAATGGTATAAGTTCGATGGGGTAATAATTACTATGTATTTTCTCTTTTATTATTTAAAAGTTCCAAGGGATCTAGACCTTAACCTTGACGTACAGAACATAATGCAAGCAATCTCTATCTTTACTTATATTAAAAATCGGAAGGTATTAAAAATATTGATTGAACTTTTTTCTAATGTTTGTTGTTAAAAACTTTGATAAAACGGAAAAAAAGAATTTTAACAACAGTCTTAGTGTAAAATTTTAAACTACAATAAACAAAAATGTCATTTACCATTATTCTCAAATTATTATTTAATTATTTTTATAATATTTAGGATTTTAAAATCAACTAAAATTTTAATTATTAACTTAACTAGAAAGTTCTAAAATAAAATTGTAATATTTTTCATTGTAAAAACCCTTTACTAAAATATAAGAAATTAATAATACTCCGTTTAGGGTTCTGTTAACCTGTTTTCAACTCATTATCAAACAACCCTTACCCAACGACTACGTATATTGTTTAAGCGCACATCAATTTTTATTTTTTTGCTATTTGTAATTTAGGATAAAATTTGTGCTTCTCTTTTCCTCTCTATTTTACAACCTTATTTTCTTACCTTAATTTGTTTCATATGGTGTTGCTTTGTTAAAAGTTTGTAATAATCTTCATACCTGCAATATCAAAAAAGTGTATATATTTATTCTCATCCTTATTAATTTTTTATTTGCACCCCTATTAATTTTATTATTTTGCAATGTAAGGTTGTTTCAAAGTAACTGAATTTATTTAATTTTTGCTATTATTGTCGCTCGCACACAAATTACAATATTTATGAAAATTATTTTACAATGTAAGGTTGTTTCAATGTAACTGAATCTATTTAATTTTTGCTATTATTGTCGCTTATACACAAATTACAATATTTATGAAAAGCTCTAGGTGTTCCACGGGTGGAATTGCAGGGAGGTGGTGAATGAGGTAGAAGAGTGAGTGGAGACGGTGAAGGTGGAGCGAGACGGTGAAGGTGAGTGTGGCGTGAGTTGGAATTGTCCTAATACGGAGAATTAATAGACATGTTAAGTGATAGTTATAAGCATGCAAAGATTATCACATAATTCTTTAAATTGGACAAAAATTGATATTAGGCATATATGCATATAATACTGAATCAATATAATATTTTTGTCTAAATCTTTCAATTCTTATCTCTCCTTTCTCCATATTGAAAAGTTATTCGTGTTTATTTTTGCTCAGTGTGACAACAATTTCAATATTAATGTCTCATAAAATAACAAGAGAGTTATTATCTGAATTTCGTTTAGTTATAGTTAAGAGATTACTTTTTAAAAAAGTTTTAGCATATCATGTAAACTTTTTAATAATACAGATGAGTTTTATAGAGATAGTATAACATTTTGAAAATTCCTCATATAAATAGTAAATTGATACCCAATATTTACTAAAGCCCAAATTAGATTCTAGATGAGAATGACTTATTTCTTAATATATACTCTCCATTTATTTTTGGGAAAATTACGTGAGTTGGCAAACATTGCTAGTTTATTATTCAACGAGGGTATAGTCTCATGAAATAACAAGAGAGTTATTATCTGTATATAAGTCATATATTCATATACATATACAAGTTATAATTATATACAAATACAAATAATTCTATACTTTCTACAAATATTTGTGTATATATATATATATATATATATATATGCATATACTTGTATATAGAAATTAATTTGTATAAATATTTAGTATCGTAGTAGAACTCATTTTGGACAAAATATTTTATTAACAAATGATAGTGTGAATCATGAGATTCTTTAAATTTCGTATTTCGCATCCATGTATCCATTTATTAAAAATATATTTGTATAAATTTAAAACAAAAAAAAATGAGATATACAAATTTAAGGCTCCATAGCAAACTAAACTATAGTCATGCAGCGTAATTAGATAAACTACAGCTATGGAACGTTATTTGCTTAAATCAGTTGGTCGAAATTTATTTTTTACCCTGTTGTTTTCTTAGGTGGATATTGAATCATTCAAGTATTTATCCTAAATGACATTTTTATTAATAAAAAAAAAACATAAAAATATAAATATAAATAAGGGATATTAGACCCGACCTTACAAATCTTAATAGAGTCAAAACCTCTACTGCTACTACCAACAAACATTACTTTAAATTAATGGAAAATCAGAGATTAAAGTCGACAAATAGGTGGAAAGAAGAAGCTCATGAATCATCATTCATGTGAACTTATATGTGTAGGTTGCACACTTTAGACACAATTTCTTGTAGAAATGATTTACGGGCACAGATAGAAATTTATGCCTCATCTTAATAAATAATTCTACACGCGGAGCTAAGTGGGGTTCGTGAATTCAAAAGAATCTAGTAACTTTTTTGTAGACCATATATTTATATGAGATAATTAAATAAATATATATATCTACATTAGCTTGTGAACCTCCTAAAAAAAATTAATTGATAGCTCAGTGATAAGGAAGTGGCTATGGAAATGCTTTCCACACTAGTGTTATGGATTTGAACCCCACTATATCAACAAAAGTTTCTCGATTTATCCAAAAATTTAGAACCTCCGAACTCTTAATCCTGACTTTGCCTTTATTTCCACTACTAAATGCAAAAATAATTCAATATATTTTTATTCCATTAATAGAAATAATCTATATATTTCCAAATTTAACTAAATGGATCATCAAGATACACATAGAAGCGTGAGTTGCGGCAGTCTATTGACATGTTTGTTGTTAATATATCTATGTAACCATTTACGTGTGAGACTATTGAAGAACATCATTTTCTTCCATACAAAATGTTGAGGAAATTCCCACTTTTGATTACTCAAATTGTAAAAAAAAATTCAACTTTCTCCAAAAGAAGGGGAAATTAATTTTTTTTTTAATAGATTAAAGATATGTCAGGCAATGAGCAAAATCAAGACATTCTTCAACAACAACTCAAAGGAAAGAAACTTTCGGGCAAAACGTTAAAACGACATGACTCTTTAGAGTTGGAATCTAGCAAGGTCCCTGAGGTCAAAAAGGTAATAACAATTATATAATTCTATTTTTACCGTCTTTGAACCAAACTAATCCGGATTTATACCAGTAAGTTTTATATTGAGGGATTAAACACTCTTTGTCAATATTTATGACTTTATTTTCGGGTACTTACAACCCCACCACAATCTCTAGTAATGAAAATTTTATGTTGTTTTGATATTGATGATGAAATGAAATAAGTCTGCGAAAAACTGCTCCATTCAAAAAATATTTCCCGCTCTGAAAATAACGGTCATTTGTGACCTTTTGGGGGCCAACTCAACCCCACCCGTCTCTACTTACTTCTTTGAAACATCAAATCCTGTCAGACAATGTAGTGCATATGGCGACTACAATGGGAGATGAAGGCCAAGTGGCTTGTGGTGTTTGCGGGATTTGAGGTTTTGTGGTTTCACTCGCAGACCCAGTACTGCTGCTTCCATCAGTCTGCCTGTGAAACTACTACTGGGTGATGGCGGATGAGTACGTGCAAATTAATTTTAGTTGGAAAATTCACTCACGAAAGACCTGGTATTAAAGATTTTAATTTCTGTCTATTTCAAGAGATTTATGGGTTTTTTTGGATCGATTATGCGAATGTTTAAGCAACACAAATGAGAAAACATTGGGTTCTTCTCTTTGAACTCAAATTCCATCTCTTTAATTGGCAATATCTCAAACAAATTGGATGTATCTACCATTGGAAAATCTAGACTCAATATGGAAAAATTAAGGGTAGAAGTCGATTTGTCTAAACCTTTGCTGAAATCTGTATGGGTTGGGACCTGGTTTTGAAGGGTATGAACGAAAGTTCGAGTACGAGGGGTCTCGGCTTTTTGCAAGACTTGCTAGCTATACACGCAGTGGCGGAGCCAGGACATGCAAGCATTGGCTTATTCAAGGTGTCTGAAACCTATTAAAGGCATCTGAAACCACTAGGCTACAACAATATGTTATGTCAAGGGTGTCCAAAATATGTTATTTAAACACTTCGTGTATCATTCTACTTGTATATACGGTATTTTTTTTTCCCGACAAAGAATTGGACACCTGACTTGCATGTGCCTCCGCTCCTGGCTACAAGATTATATGATCCAATAAAGTTGTCATTGACAATTAGAGACGGACACACATGTATAGGTGGGGTGCACATGCAGTCGTTAACTTCAGAAAAAATCAGGTATATATATGTATATATATCTTGAAAAACTGGCAGAAATTGAAGTATAAGTAAAAGTGCACCCATAAAGGGCATAGAAGTGTGCTTGGTCCGCTGGTATAAGCTAAAGAAACCACTCGACCTGGGGTAAAAGATAAGACCCTTGGCACAATTCACATTGAGGAGGAGAAAGAACTTTCTAGAAATATTCAAGAGGTGGAGAATATAGTCAACACTGAACAACGAAGAAGTGAGGAAAGCTCGAAGAATAGCATCCAATAAACTGGCCACGGCTAACACAGCTTGTAGGGAAATCAAGGGAGTTGAATTGACTCTGAATTTGGGAACTCTACTACTAATGCAGGTGAAACATGGTCCTGAATCCTGATTTAGGAAAAAAATTGATGAATCAGTAACAAGAATTTGGGATAACGATTAATGAGGGTGAACATCTAGAAGATTCAAGTGATACGAGATTTTATCGATTAAGTTCATTATATGGAATAATAGGGGGATGGGATCGAAAGGACTTTTAGAAAGACTAATTCAACTACTCGAACTTTATAACATTGAGTTTGTGGCTCTCGAGGAACCATTTTTGGACAACTCTTATAATTGATACTTTCAAAAGAATTCATGGATATGAACATGTAGTATCTAATTCACACAACAAGATTTGACGTTTTTGGAGAGACAACATGGAGTGCGATATAATATCTACGAGCAGGCAACAAACTACTATGAAATGTCATCATCTTCTCAGCAATGATCATGTACCCTCAAACTTGATCCGAGTCAACTTGCATGGCTTATACTCTGACTTTGAAGATAGCCTGGAATACGAGGTGTTACAATATCTCCCCCTTAGGATCATTTGTCCTCGAATAATGGTCATGGATAGGAAGGAATAGAAATGGAGATTTGATAATGACTTTTGCCCATAATTCCCAATTCTACACTAATAATTTCGTGAAGTCCAAATTGTTCTCATTGGCATCAACTGGTGTTGTGATCAAAATTTTCAAGGCCTTGAGATGAAAATGATCAAACCAACTTGGAAACATGAAGACATGATATGTAGCATTGAAAACAGAGAAACGTGATCATTGTCAACCATTGCTTCAGAGAAGAAATTAAATTAAATGAAGTAGCAGATGCTCTTGACGAATATGACACTAACATTCAGGGACAAGAAATGTTTTTTCAGAGAAAGAGGTCTCCCAACAGAGGTTAGACACCCCATAAAGATGAACTAACTTGGAACTCCCCAACTCTAGGAGGAAAGCAAAGAAACATACTGGACGGAACTATGATCCTCCGTAAGCTTTAGCATATTAAATTAGCTGATCCAATATCCTCCTTTCATGTACTTATTACAATTCTTAGCTTAGGCTTTCGTCAACATCTGTAATCGACATTTGTGGGATACTACACCACCTTTTTTTCCCCTTTGATCTCCTTTTGTTGTCACCGTGATCTTAATTATTGTTTTGCCAAATAATATACAAGGTAAGGGTACATGCCAAACCTCCCACCATCATGGAAGGTGAATGCTTGGGTGGATGAATTTCTATTTTTTTTTAAATTGACGATATATAATTAACTTGCTTTTTTTGTGACCAGGCATTAGAGTGGTCAGTGATACTGAAATTGGCGTTTCAGAGCATAGGGGTGGTGTATGGAGATATTGGAACGTCACCATTGTTCGTGTTTGCAACCGTTTTCCCAAATGGTGTAAAATTGGAAGAAGATATACTTGGAGCATTATCTCTTATCTTTTACACTATCACCTTGATCCCTCTCATCAAATATGTCTTCATTGTTCTTCGAGCTAATGACAACGGCGATGGTAACTTTATTTAGGGACCAATGATAAAAATGTCTTTTATCTTTGATAGTATATTTAAAGTAGTCCATTAAAACATAGTACTACTTTTTATTGCAGGAGGTACATTTGCTTTATATTCATTGATATGTCGATATTCTAAGGTGGGATTAATTCCGAGTCAACAACCTGAAGACAAAGATGTGTCGACTTTTAAACTTGATTTGCCAGATAGGCGCACACGTCGAGCTTCAAAGCTTAAGTCAAAGCTAGAAAGCAGCAATTTTGCAAAGTTCTTTATGCTAATTGCCACAATGCTTGGTACTTCCATGGTTATTGGGGATGGCATCCTCACTCCCTGCATTGCAGGCATGTCGCCTAGCTTAATTCGAAAAATATCCACTTATTTTGAAACGGAGGGAGTATGATACTAATTTGATTTTTTCATTTAATTTGGTCAGTTTTGTCTGCTGTTGGAGGACTCAAAGCAGCAGCTCCCTCCGTCTTGACCGAAGGTAACTTCTTGTATTTTATTTTATTTTTCTTAAATTTTCATGTTGCTTTTCCACAGAAAGTAACATGCCTAAAATGTTGGATGCAGAAAGACTTATTTGGATTGCAGTAGCCATCTTGATATTGTTGTTTATGTTTCAAAGATTTGGAACTGAAAATGTTGGCAACACTTTTGCGTCTGTACTTAGTTTGTGGTTCATTTTCATAGCTGGTATTGGCGTTTACAACATCGTGAAGTACGATCCAACTATTATAAGAGCTCTTAATCCTAAATACATCATAGATTACTTCAAGAGAAACAAAAAGAATGCTTGGATTTCTCTTGGCGGCGTAGTTATGTCCATAACAGGTATTCATTTCCTCACAAACAACTTTTAAATGTACCGAGAAACTTATAATTACTAGGGGTAAAATAATTGAATAATTAATTGCAGGAGGCGAAGCACTATTTGCAGATGTTGGTCATTTTAGTGTTCTATCTATACAGATAAGTATGTGTTGTGTGACATACCCAGCCCTCATATTAGCGTATCTCGGTCAGGCTGCCTTTTTAATGAAGAACATTGATGATGTTGCTGATACTTTCTACAAGTCCATACCTCGTAAGTAAAACATTTCTTCCTGAGTTTAAGTTCTATGCATTGATGATTTAAAAACTATATCCAAATCGGAGTAATGGCAAATCTCTATAATACCTCGTAAGAGAAGGTTGTTAAGATCTCTTAGAATGCTCATTAGGTGTAAATGATGCTTTGTCTGTAGTAATTTTTTGCGGTTTAACAAAAAAACTCATGTTATGTTTTCTCCTTGACAAGTGCAGATAGTTTATATTGGCCAGTATTTATCGTGGCGGTGTTAGCTGCCATCATTGCAAGTCAAGCCTTGATTTCGGGAACTTTCTCTATAATCCAGCAATCCCTGGCATTAGGATGCTTTCCTCGTGTTAAAGTTGTGCATACATCAACCAAACATCACGGACAAGTCTACATTCCTGAAATTAATAACCTTCTCATGTTATCTTGTGTCATTGTCACTCTTACATTCAGGACTACTGAAAAGATTAGCAACGCATATGGTAAGGATTTTTAAGAGTTCCCTCTCTTCTCATATATATATAAAGTTGATATTCTTACATGTATGTGTATTTAACTTGAATCTCTTTTAGTGTCAATGTGAAGCAGATGTCTAACTCGCGATAAAATCATTTGCTTACAGGAATAGCTGTGGTGTTTGTGATGGTACTAACATCGTGCTTCCTTGTGCTGGTTATGATCATGATTTGGAAAACTAACATTCTTTTTGTAATCATCTATGTTCTAATCATTGGCACGGTTGAGCTCATCTACCTAAGCTCAGTTCTTTACAAGTTCGATCAAGGTGGTTACCTTCCACTGGCTTTCTCTATGTTCCTAATGTTTATCATGTACGTATGGAACTATGTGTATCGAAAGAAGTACCATTTCGAGCTAGAACACAAGGTCTCTCCCTTGAAAGTTAAAGAAGCAGTGGATGAAACAAATTATCATCGCCTACCCGGCCTTGCAATTTTCTATTCTGAACTTGTCCATGGAATTCCACCAATCTTCAAGCATTACGTGGAGAATGTACCTGCGTTACATTCTGTCCTCGTGTTTGTTTCTGTTAAATCACTTCCTATAAGCAAAGTTCCTGTAGAAGAACGGTTCCTCTTCCGGAGAGTGAAGCCATGTGATCTCTACGTGTTTCGATGTGTGGTGAGATATGGATACAATGATGTGCACAACGAGGAAGAGTCGTTCGAGAGATTATTGGCTGAGAGGCTGAAGGAATATATACGATACGATTCCATGCTTTCGATGAATGCAGCAAAGAGTAACAGAGTATCAACAGAACAAAGTAGGAACATGGAATTGGAGATTGATTGTGATATACAAGAAGACATTACGTTTTCGAGGGAGAGAGATATAGAAGTGGTGGAGAGAGCTTATAGTGTTGGGGTTGTTCATTTTGTAGGTGAACAAGATGTGATTGCAAGTAAAGGGTCTGGTATTGCAAAGAGAGTTGTGATAAATTATGTTTATAATTTCTTGAAGAGAAATTTGAGGCAAAGTAGCAAAGTATTTGACATACCACACAAACGTATGTTAAAAGTAGGAATGATATATGAGCTTTAGCAATAGCAGATACTTTGTTCGAATTCTCTAAAAATATTATCGCATTCGTGTTGTGTTCTCCAAAACTACATTAGTTTTGAAGGACGGTCACACGCCTATTAACATTTTTATAGAGTTCCAGCAACCTAGACTTATTAAGTAATATATAGCTTTTTAGCTAGCAAGAAACAGAACATTTTGTTCTAATTTGTACAGTCTTAAACATTTGTCACAATTTATATGATAGATTATCTCTTCAACCAAATTTTCTTGCTGTGAAATCTTTCTCATGAATATATACACATAAGCAATTTTAGAATACTGAATTTGCGGTCCTGAATTCTTGTTTATTGAAGTCAACAGTAATCATTAATCATGACCTCAAGTTCATAAATGACGTTTTAACAAGTGAATTCTTTCAAATTCTTTGATATTTTATCCCTGAACAATTTTTCGGTGTCGACACACTCTTTAAATTAATAACTATTAATTTATCGATTAAATAATACCTCTACAAAATAATAATATTTCATGGTTCCGCCTATATTAATTTAGAGAGGTTTTACTATAGCACATTATTCTTTTGTTTTATTTTGAAAGTCACACAATTATTCTTGGACATCCTTGATAAAATTTCTGATTCCGCCACTACGAATGTCGAATAGTTTTATTTTAACAGTCACACACCATTATTCTTGAACACTCTTAATAAAAAAATTGATTCCGCCATTACGAATAATTAGGCCATAATTATTTTCATACGATACATGTTTGTCAAGCAATCAAAATCAATAAGGAAGATAGGCACCGACCCGTTATATAGAATATAGGTGGGTCAAAATCCATTAATGTCTAGCACCAACGAGGTCCATGCATTGACCATGAATAATATATATGTGAATAAAAATTAAATTCAAAAATAATATTTTTAAAACAAAAGAATTGTAAGGTTTACTAGTGTATCTAAATTTAAATTTCTTTCCATACGTCACTATATATATAGTGTATATGTTAATAAGAGGGTCACACACAAACGGTATATCGTCGTACATGTAATAAAGTGATTTAAAAATAGAGTGTCGAACTCATAGGATTTTGTTTAAATTCTACCATGCATGCAAGTTCTTTAATTAGTCATGATAAGAAAAAATACACTGACAAATTGACTTATAGAAATTAAAAACTTATTCCCACTCGGTATTTATATGGTTATACCTGACTTTACGTATAATTTAACCTTATGGTTAAATGATATATAAAGCGTATCTTGAGATCATTGATTTGATGCTAACACCAGAGCTAGGAAGTTTTTTCCCTTGTTGATGAATGATGAGTATCCATCAAACATCCCATATGGGCTTTTCCATACCCGAATTATTATTAATATTTTGTTGATGATGAAACGAAGAAGTAGCTTGAAACCTCTGTTGATTTATTGCTGCTTCGAATCTTCGTTGTTCCTGCAAATTACTAATTGGTGCCCCTGAAGCTCCTCCGATACCTAAAAAATCGACTGTCATCATGTCATTTGATCCGTTTTGCACCAACATAGTCTGGTTCCTAACTCCGTCACTTGTTCTATGATTATGATTATCGCGATCAAGTACTTCTGTAACGTTTTTGATGTATCCAGCATCGTTGTTTTGATCATTACTCATTAGCATCCCGCTATAAATTCCCATGTCATTCATAACTGCTGCTAAATTCGACTGATGATTCTGATTCTGATTCTGATGATTGTTATTGTCTTGTTGCATTTGGAAATTCTCATAATTAGGTGATGGTCTTGTTATGGTAATATCAGGATCAGCCATAGCACTTGTTACAAAACTCTTTTGCATCATTGGGGAATTTATGCTACTACTAGCCGTGGCCCCCATTTGGGCCGCTTTTTGCAGAAGCGCGGTAGCTGACATTGGAACCGATGATAATTGGCCTTGCCCTTGAGCCACCCCATTTTTACCGTTATCTTGTAGATAATTGAAATTTGATGGGATATTCGAGCTAAGTTGAAGTCCGGAAGATGATGAAGCTACACTTCTTGGACTATTACCAAATAGGTTACCTGTGTTGAAAATATAATTACATAAATAAAAGTAACATTCTGACTAGTTAAGATTTTGAATGAGACGGTCAGATAGTTCAATTACCTGAGGTGGTCGAGAACATGCCACCTGGAGCCATATTATTGGTCATGGACTTGAATGGAATGGGGAGAAGTTCTTGAGGGAGTGATTTTAGTAAATTTTTGGGATCAAAGTTATTGAATTCAGATAAACCTAACGAGGCATTGGATGACATGAGTTCATGCATTTGGCCACTATGCATATTGTGTTCCATATTGTTGTTCATTAAACCTTGGTTCACTTTGTTGTTTTCTTCAGCCAATGCATCACAAAAAGCTCTATGTGTGATAAAGCTGTCCCTCCTGCATGCACATCAATTTTTACAAGAGAATTTAACTTTTATATACCGACAATACTGATAACTGAAAATAATAATAATATTATACATTGTCATTTTAATTTAATATGTTATGTTAAATTGTTTGTCTTATATTTCAGGTAACTAGGTCCACTTATGCCCTACAATAAACAAAAGAAAGAAACAATAGCCCTACAATAAACAAATTAAAGAAACAATCAACATATAGTGATATAATAGTGTGAAAGTTGTATAGAAGTTTCAAATCTAATGCTTTTTGAATTATTATATAAGATCTTAAGATAATTAAGCAATTCTTTTGAATATATATCATATACAAGATTAAATATATTATTTTCTCTATCTCAATTTATACGATATAGTTTGAATTTGAGATCAATCAAACTTTTTTATTTTGTTTGTGCTTTCACACAAATCTTTAAAAAAATTGAAAAATAATTAACACATTCAGAAACTACATAAAAAAAATATAAATCACAAAAATTAACAATTAACTTTCGAAATTAATACAAACTACTTATTTTCTATCATATCAAGACCATATATAGTAGGCGTAGCTATGTAATTTGATCATTTAGTTCATAAGTACCTCCTTTAATTATTTATTCTTCTTTCTCTTGAATAAATGATTAAAGAATTATGAGGGGGGAAAAAAACTAACCTAGAGAAAATGGTACCACAGTCACATTTGTATTCTCTTGTCCCACAAGTCTTTTGGTGAGCCTTCCAATCAGATTGCACAGCATATTTTTTTGAACATTTATCACATTTCCATTTTTTTTCTCCATGTTTACGACTATAATGTTTTTTAATACCCGTAAGATCGCCTAATGCACGAGCTGGATTGTGGTGCACGCAAGTTGGCTCTGGACATATATAAACGCGCTTTCTCACTTCCGTTGTTGTTCTTTGCCTTAGCTTCCAAGGAAGATTGTGTCCCCTCCTATGTAATTGCAAATTTTGGTCCCTTTGAAATCCCTTGTTGCAAATCTCACACACGAATCGATTTGTTGCCATGAGGGTGGTTGGTGATAGGGCAACGACTTCTGCATTGGGATCTACACCAATTTCGAAAAGAGAATCAATCGATCAATCAAACACGTGGTGAATAGATTTCTTGAACAACAAACTACCGTTTTAGGGATTCACTATCAAGAAGTACTAGACTTGAGGAAGTTTGTATAGCAAAACAATCAACATTCACTATCAAGAAGTTCTAAATTCAACAATTCTTGAATAGTTCAGATTTTCACGACCAAAAAGTATTATGTAGATTCTAGAAACTTCAAACATCAAATAACTAGCTAAGATATTCACGATCAAAAAGTATTACATTGATTCTAGAAACTTCAAACAACTAGCTTAGATATTCACGCTCAAAAAGTTCTAAATTCAACAATTCTTGAACAACAAATGACCAGTTCAGATATTCACCATCACAAAGTATAAGATTCTACAAACTTCGAACATCAAACCAATAGCTTAGATATTTAAGATTAAAAAGTTCTAAATCAACAATTTTTAAACATCAAATGACCAGTTCAAATATACACGACCAAAAAATATTTGATTCTAATAACTTCGAACATCAAACAACTAGCTTAGATATTCACGATAATAAAATAGTGGATTCTAGAATTCCTAAACTAGAAACAACCAATTCAAATATTCACAAACATTCCATGTGGAGTAAATTTCTCGAGTAATTAGAAGTCATGTAATATTCATAGACATATAAGTGGTGTGTGGGTCACCAAAAAGGAAAAATGAAAAAAGTGTATTTCATCACAATTGCAAGCAATTATTGATCCTTTTGAAAAGGTGAGGATTTTCTCTATTTAAAACAAACAAGCTTATAGTCAAAGATTCCACCATCATAGCACATAAAACTTGCTAAACTTTCCATTGTAGTAATAAACATGTCACGTTTCTACTTATATACGTTCACATTAGATAAAAAAAAATCAATATTACAATTAAGTATGTAATTAAGCTAAAACAATAATATCATCAAGAATCAAAACACACTTCATGTTAAATTAAACACACAACTATTCAAATTGAACTATATAATTAAGCTAAAGCAATAATATGATCCCTAGTACAATTTCCGATTTTAACATATGATATCGTCATGAACTACTTAAGTAATATACATCATCAGTATAAATGATTTTTACACTATCAAATTATCTTTACCTATAGTAACATATGACATTTTTTTTCAAGATTTCAAATTCAAGACTCTAGATATCCTTTGGATGACCTATGAAACTGCTTACACTGACGATGTATGAAACTTATAAACTCTTATCACGAAATTCAAAAGGAATTATATTAGATATAAATAGAATAGTGTTTTACCAGGGTTTCCAGGTAGATTTCTTTTCTTCTTAGCAAGTGGTTGTTGCTTATTCTGTTGTTGTTGGGATTGTGAGGTGGAACCATTGCTAGTAGTAATAGAAGAAATATTATTATTTGAAGTGTGCAAATGAGCTTCTTCACCTGAAGAAAAACTCCCTTCTTCACCAGAAATATTTGACATATTTTTTTGATAATAAAGGGGTGAAATAGTTATAGTATAAGATTTTAGAAACTTTGCAATTTGTTGTTTACCACTTTTTGTTTGTGTAAAAAGGGTTGAATTGGAGATTTACTTAAAACTAGGAATATGCTATGAGTAGAGGAAGACAAAACAAGCAGGGAACTCTCTCCTCTATTCCCTCTCTTGTTGGCACATTAATAACTTTGGAATTATGGCCTTCCTTATTTGGCTTATACTAATATATATATAGAGGCAGTTATGGCTGGTGGGATAAGAATAATAATTTTGAGATATTTTATATGAAATTATATAATCATGTGTTTGGTAATGGGTATTATTTAGTTCCAGGATTATTCTATCACACAATTTTAGTATAAATTGTGGGATAAGTTATCTTATACGAAAGGTGGAATAAAATAATCTCACGAGATATCTTTGTCTATCTTATCTTACCAACCAAACGAACCCATAAAGTAGGGATATATACGCAATAATTGATGTGGAAAGGCCCCTAACTTTGTACAATTTCGTTTTACTACACCTATTATTCATTAGCCTGCTTTATTTTATTTTTTTATAACTATTTAGTATATTGGTTTTACTAGTCATTTAATTCAGATTCATGGTGTAATAACTCATATATTTAGTTTTGCTTTCATATGGGTCCAACAAAAAAAAATCTTAAGTTTATATACATACTAATGGCTTGTTTGATTGAGAACAAGATAACAAGTTTTCTTAAATTAATCATTCCGAAATTAACTTTTAGAATAAGTATTCTAATAGTTGGTGCAAAAGAAAAAGAAAAACTTGATTATTTACACACGTATTCTCTTATTATATAAGAGAAGTTCGCGCGGAAGCTGGCACGTTTCCATCGACGTGCCTGCTTCAGTGTGTTTTGGAAGAAAAAAAATATTATTTTGTTTGTTCTACTTTAATTTAATTAGTGTATATTTTTTTCGAAATTATGGAATCTGTTTTAGCTATGACTTATTATTTAGTTTTAAATTCATATTCTTTAGTTATTACTTTATTATTTTGAATGTCGGTAATATTTGTTTATATCTTGAAACTACTTTGAGTAAAAAGTTAACGATCGATGATAAAAATTCTTTAGTTATGGACATCTTAATGGACCTCTTCACAATAAATTTGCGCAAACAAAAATAATTAATAACTTAAATATCTAAAAATCATATTAAAATAACAACTTTCTAAATTTCACATATTTCACATATATCACATAAATTAAAACACAAAAATATTAAAATATTAGGCCCGTTGCTAGCGCGGGGCGCACTTGTGTCTAGTAGAAAGAATAGGCCAAGAGGGAAAAAAGGTTTAGAAGAAAACACCAAAATTAGTACATAAAAGTAAAAACAAAATTTTGGATCAGTTCATAGTGTGAAACACACACTAGAACAAATAATCAAAATAAATTATAATTATCCTATTAGGGGCCAGTTCCTCTTGATGTGACCCTGCCAATAATGTGACAAAATATCACAATTAAGTAATTGAATTCTGATTAATCCACTTCAAGCAATAATAGTTGTGGCATGGCTACTAGTTTTTTCCTAATTCTTCACTTGAAACCATTAAAACATGATGCTCGATATTTCTTAGATTTAAAATTTATGAATTTAATTTTTAAGATTTTTAGTTAAAAGATTGATCAATGTTCGAAAGATTATGAAAATCCTAATGTAAATTAAAGTATTATTGGTGGAAATTCAATTTGTATTCAGCTAATCAAATTAAAACGCATTTTTGAGTTATATTTGACTAAACTCTTAAAATTACTTCTAAATTTATTTTTTGTAAAAGCACTTTTTAAATTAATATTTTTAGGAGAAAACTACTTCTTAACTTCCGAAAAAAAGGTTTTGCGAATTCCCAAAATCATTTAGTTTCTTCGGCAAATTTGGCTTAACACCTAATTTTTTTTAAAAAAAATAAACATTTTGTCATTTTTTAAAGATAGTAAATATTTTTGGCTTCTCAAAAACTTGATCAAATAAGTTAGTTTCGAGTTTCCTTCTTTGTCACAACTCGCAACCTTATTGTTTTTTTTACATTATATAATATAATATAATAAATATATAATCCAAGAATCAAGTTAAATACTAGTGCCACTTTTGAGGGTACAAATTAAAATACTTCTGTTGATTTTTACTAAATATGAAACAAGTAGTTCGGCTGAAAATTTGAAGCAACTAGAGGACACAAATTAGGATTAAAAGCAGTTGTCCTAATTTCTTATAAATTTCTTGGTCAAGAAAATTGCAAATTTGCAATGAAATACTCATTCTGTTTATTTTTATTTGTCCATTATATTAAAACTAAATTCAAAATCACTTGCTCACTTTAACATATCAAGATAAAAATGGGCATTTCTTTACATGTTTTACCTTTAATATATACTATTAATTTCCAAAATCATTTTCAAGATTTTTTAATAGTCATGCGTACGTATTATAGTAAAAAATTCTTTATGTATTATTTCTCAAAGGAAGTGCAAAGTCCATTGTAAACAAGAAGTCCTCTACTTTACACGGTTAGTTGATGATTAACAATCATTAATAGAGATCAGCTTTATTATTTTTCCCTTTTTTCATATCAATTAGCCCTTTAAAAAGGAAATTATTGGATCTTCAAAATTTATTTAAATTTTTAAAACCATATTAATCCTAGAATAAAATGAAAAAATTTAATTAATTCTATCCCGATTTAGTCAGTGATCAAGTAAGATGAGATAAATAATGTTCATTTAATACGAAACGAAGAAAGTAAAATGAAAGACGTATTTTGTATTACTTAGTAATCCCAAAATTAAAACCCTATTATTTGCCTCTACTAAAAGTGCTCTTGTCAATGGACAAAACATTAACGTGGATTTCATCGATGAACAATATCGATGTTTTTTAGGAAACTAATTAGTACAAGAACATAGAGGTAATGACAGACACATTCTGCTAATTAATTAGTTTCCATAATTTTATTTGATTAGAAAATAATTAATTAATAATTAATTAGCTCATATATTTCAAAAATGAAGTCAAGCCAATAACTTATAGACATAAAGAAAGCAACCTTTTGATAGAAATCATCCAAAACGACGGCCAACCCCAACTTTGTATTCTTTTACATTATATAAATTTAATAAATATGGACCTCAATTGTGAAAATGAGGTTTTGGATTAGCATAATTAGTTGTGTTTAATTATGTGTAATTGTATAACGTTAAATCAATCTAGTTTGATTAAGACGTTCCCGGTATATAATTACTTAACTAAAAATGATTCTTTAGACCATTTCGACGTATTAATTACCTTCTTTTCACATTACAAGAAGTATTTAAGGTGGAATTTTGATACTCTCTGAATTTTATTCAGATAAATCCTAAAGAGCTACTCTATATGTTTCATTTAATACAACACTCTTTATTTTTGTCGGTTTAAAGAAAAAAGAATTTTTTTATTATTATTTGGACGTTCGATTCTCAACTCTTTATAATTTTTAGATGTTGAGAAAATAACAAATATTCACACAAATCGTAATATTGGAATTTAGACATTTTAATTTTAATAAAAACAAACGGATCACCAAGAAAAAAGACACTATTTTCTGTTTTTACATTTGAAACTATAGGTTTTGTCAACAAATGCGGTTTGTTATTTTTGTTTTAAGTCATAAATTGAATAAGTTGACCTTATTAATTGATACATCACGATCTAGGACACAATGTGTGATTCATTTATAAGAAATATTTAGGCATTAAAGAGTAACAAGAGGTCAAGGATCAAGGTCAATTGGAGTTATATGATTGCAAATATTGACAATTCTTGCAAAGCTTCCAATTGAGGCTTGTAATTTGACTTTTCCGTCCAGAGATGAGATGAGTGCTCTCCTATTTCAACTTTTCCAAAGCTATTGCTAGCACAGTCGAGACAAGATGAGTTCTATGCCCCTGCGAAAGTGGAGCAATAGAAGATTTTTTTGAGTTTATGAGAAGACTACAATGAAACGAGTTGTTTATGATAAGTAAAAGTGTTTTAAATTTGTTAAAGTGATTTTTCGAGAAATTACATTCCCTTGAGGGTTGTTCATATAGTTTTGGATCAAATATTGAGTTTAAAATTGATATGATATTTGTGCTTGATTCAAATTAGATGTTCTTTCAATTTGTAACTAGTTCTCTATTAAATCTCTTATCTCTTGTGTCCTATAATTTGTGTTTTTGTTATTTAGCTTCCGCACTCCTATCATTAATGTTCAACTATGAAATATTAGAATTAGAGTTGTAAATATATTGGGCTGAAATTAACTGTTTTGCTGTTGTTTGGCAATAAATATTCTTAAATATATTTGGAAAACAGTTTGAGAAATAGTGTTTGATTATGTAACTTGTCATTATTTGGCAAATATATTTGACAAACATCCCAATTTCTCAAATTATGCAAGGACAGGCCCGCAAGGACATGGTTGAGTGGTTGGGAGATGGGTCGCCCATGTGGGAGACCTGAGATCGAATCCAACCTCTATCTGCTACTTAGCAATGAACTCATCACATAGAGCTAACCTAATGCGGTTTACATCTCCAGTGTGATTTGCGAGCTATTGCACAGTGAGTAGGTTACCACAAAGTGATCACCCAAAAGGCAGACTATGGCAAAGATTATGGGTTTCCCAGGAGTTTTCCAAAAAAATGGAAAACTACATAATTAAACATACGTCACTACCATATATACTGTTATTATTTATACTTTCAAAATATTACATATCTTACCACTAATTAAGAGTTTTCTATGCATCTTACACTTAGATACATGTGTTTTTGTTACCATATACACAAAAATAGGGAGAGAGACAAGCGAGATTTGTATGTATCGCAAATACATGTGAGTCACACTAGATACATGTATTTGTATGTATTTGGAGTGATTCACATGTATCTGGGATACCATATACGTACATGAGAGAGTGGCGATTGAGATGGGAGAGAGGTGAGGGAGGCGAGCGAGGTTTGCTATGTATCCAAATACAAGTGAATCGACTTGGATACAATATATCTAGAACAAATTGCACCTAAATTTGACCTCATGTATCCGAGATACATGTATCTGGATGTATTTGGAGGACATCAAAATCTGATAAGATACGTAATATTACAAACTAAAGTGTATATAAGTAAACTAGCTCCTAAACTAGGGAAATTTATGTAAGTTCCTTAAAAGTTTTATGTAAGGACAAGACCGAGTAATTGGGCTATTGATGCAAAGATGGGTATAGTATAACTCGTTCAATTCTACTTCTCTTTTGGAGTAAATTTTAGGAATAACAAACATAAAAATCATATTAGCGCTCTATAGCTACAATTTTGCTATTTGCGCTTCATAGCAAACATAGTTTGCTATAAAGCATCTGATTTGTATTACATATTAGATCAAATAAGTAGTTCAACTCTTAGATGAACTCATGAATTTGAACGAGTTAAAATGAATTGAGTCATTAAATGAGTGAGTCATTAATTCGATCATACTCAGGAGAATAGCAAATCATATTTTTTATGAACTAATTTTGCAACCATTAGAACTATATTAAATTTCACGAGGCTCCTTATTTGGACACTATCATTTAACTTCTACCCCTCTTTAGATTTTTTATGAACTAATTTTGCAACCATTAGAACTGTATTAAATTTCACGAGGCTCCTTATTTGGACACTATCATTTAACTTGTACCCCTCTTTCTAAAGTGTTTGCATGTCTATTCACTTTGGAGCAACTTTAGACATGTGGTGTCTGAAATTATGCTTTGTCAATTACTTAGCTTCATACATCCATATCGAAAGTCATTCCAAAATGAATAGATTTGTAAATTTTTACTTACTGTGAATACAACTTAAATTGTGATCTCAAAATCGAGTATACGTACACTTCGGCCCACTAGAACCTAGCACAAGCCTTTCACTTAAGGCCTGCATGCAAAAGTTGGGCCATTGATCCAAAATCATAATTTTGTGCAGGCCTGCAATCCTATATGTATCCTTATATGTTGTACTAATTTACATCGCCTCCTCATGAATTTTTTTTATTTTTTTCCCTTTTGGAGATGATAAAACTGCTACTTTTTCTAATTAGATACTTAATGGACCATTTAATCCTCAAAAATGGTGTATGTCTTCCCTAAAAAGAAAGTTTTAATACATTTTAATTAAACACAAATCGAGTTACATGAATTATTGAATAATTTTTTCATTAAATGGTCACTCAAGTTAAGGAAATTACGAAACAAAGTTATTTTGCTTTGTTTTGTATTAATATAGTCTTTAAATGATTTGATAAAACGGACAACAAGCTTGGTGATAATGGGGTATACACGATCCTATAGATTATATAATATTTATTTGTATATTTCTCAACAAAATATTACCACAATTGACAATTTTAATGTAAACTATGGAATGTAAATTAAAATTTAAAATGTCAATGAAAAAAATTCGGTAAATGTTACTTCGCAATCTAAAAATAGTAAAACTGAGTGACTTTATTAATATAAAATAAAACAAAGCAAAGTAATTTTACTTCATAGTTTCATTAACTTAGAGTAACCATTTGATCAGAAATTCACTAGCGGAGACACTTGTAACAAAACAAGAACATACTTCATAATTGCGTCTGGGAAGGATCTGATGTATGTATACGTTATTTCTATATTTGTAAGGTAGAGAAGTTGTTTTCGATAGACTTGTAACTCAAAAGAAAGGTATCCAACATAAGATTATAAGAAAATAGACAGTAAAATAGCAAAATACAAAACAAATACAGCACTACATGAAAATCTATTGCTCATATCATGCATGATATAATGATATGGGGGTTATTCCTCATGTGGTAGATCTTGAAAGAGAAACTTCCCACAAAAAGAGAAGTGTTAGAAACACCCCTCTGAATTTGGTGTGAAATATCAGTTTCATTTTCGAATTATTGACAACCTTAAAAATCTTTCCACGTCTTGACTAACTGAACTTAAATACACCCCTTATTTAAGTTTCATTCCTAGGTATGACTATAAGAGACCAAGAAATTACTAATTGAACAGGGCAATTGCAAGATTCAACACTCTTAATAGAGAAGCTAATCAGGATGCGATTCTTAACATATATACTAATTTATTTTATTGTTTGAAATAATAGCATACCTACTGTCTTACAAATTAATAATTATATACCACATTTTAGGTTAGATCCATATATCTTTTATATCAGATATATATTCTGAAATATAGATACATAAGGAGAGAGACACACGAGAGAGTGAGAAAGGGGAGAGAAATAAGAGAGAGGTGAGAGAGAGTCAATCATCTTAGATACATGTGAATCACGTTTAGATATAATGTATCTTGAACAAATTACACATAATGCGGTTCGCATGTATCTAAGATACATGTACCTGAATGTGTCAAATACATGTATCTGGCGAAGTAAATGTGGCAAGAAATATATTTTCGAAAACTAAAGTAAAAGCACATAATAAGGCTCTAAACTAATAAAATTTGTGTTATTTACTTCTTCTTTTTACGGCTTAGTTGCATTTTTGGAAAAATTGTATATAATAGCAAACTATTAATTCAAATTAAATGTCATAACCACAGTTTGATTTAATTGTACCTCGTAGCAAACTGTTGCTATTTCGCCTCTCTCCCTGGTGAATCTCGCTCGCCACTCTCGGCAGTCTCTCCCTCGCCTCTCTCGCTTTTATACAAACACAAATGTATAAAATGTGTTTGTGTTTGTATAAAGCGAGAGAAAATTGTATATAAACATATATTTTCGTTCCCCTCTCCCAGATCTCGCTCGCCACTCTCCCAGATCTCACTCGCCTCTCTCACTTTATACAAACACAAATGTGTACATTGTGTTGGTGTTTGTATAAAGCGAGAGAAAATTGTATATACAAATACAAATACATATATTTTCGTCCTATACACTTATGATTATACAAATACAGATCTTCCCCTGCCCAGTTTTCTTTTGTCTTTCTCTCTTTTCTCGCTTTATACAAACACAGATTATACAATTGCTTCTTTTGTATCTATGTATAGCAAAATATACATATTAATAGTCATAGCAAACATAAAGTTTTCTATGAAGCGCAATTATGAAAACTATAGTTATAGCATACAAATATGATTTTTGTGTTTGCTATATGTGAAAGTTGCTCTTTAAAAAATAATTCTCTAATCAAAGATACAATAATCACCAACACAGTGAGCATTCTCACATACTCGAATAATTCTTAATTATTAGCATATTAAAGTAAAACTTTTTAAAAAAATTAAAAGAAGTCGATGAATATCCAAGCTTATTAATTAATCAAGTACGTACCAAGCTGGAAAATTATTGTCGAACTAATTTTGGGAGTTCATCTTTCTCCATTTCTTCACTTGAGTTAGGGCCTTCTTTATCTAATATGTTGATGTTATTATTATCAACCATTTTGGGAAACCCTAAAACTCGAACCTGATCTCTCAACCATTATTTGTTTCTTTATTATAAGCACAAGTTCGTTTGTATTAAGGTAACTTATAATTAAACAAGTGTTAATATTATATTGTGATATATCGTTAGAGATTCTACGATATATATAAAAGTATTTTGTATTAGTGTGGAGACGTAATGTCATCGGACAAAATTTTATTGATAGTACAAAGTTAGGTCTTTTCTCTTTTTTTTTGTTTATAAAAGTATATATTAGCCTTTTTAAAGCACTTTGCTTTAATGAATTATGGATCAAATGGTCCCCTCCCCCTCTCCCTTCCTACTTGTTAATGTTTAATCCTATCCACAATTAGTTGAAAGTTGAATTGGAAAATAACAACCCATGAGTTGAAAGTTGAAACCCTAAATTGTTGGATAAGGACCTACTAATCCCTATCTTGCTCCTTAATAAGCACAAATTTGTATGTATTCCACTAACTTATGAGAGTTACAAGTTCATCATACTATAGTGTGATATCACTAAAAATAGGCAAATTTGTATAGGTGGTACAAAACTAGCTAGGTCATATTTTTTGGTATATAAATAAAAGTACTATTTCATAAATTAAAGGGAAAAGGGTTCGAAATATATCCAAATTTTGACCAAAATTGCTATAATAATCCCCAACTTTGGGTAGGACCTATTACCCCTACACTATTTAATAGTATATTTTAAAGATATAAATATAGATACCCACATGGACATCATAAATATTGCATCATTATAACTAGTAACTTGTCCAGCTGGACACTTGTATATCTTTAAAATACACTATCAAATAGTGCAGAAGGTAATAAGTCCTGCCCAAAATTTGAGATTGTTATAGCAATTTCGATCAAAATCCGAATATATTTCAGACTTTTTTCCCTAAATTAAACATCAACTATTTTTTAGTGCAGAATTGTCGTTGTCCAATATTCCACAAACTCTGGGACACTACATACGAGGATATGAATCTTGCTTTATTTTAGGCAGCTAACAAAAATATGAATAAATAAATTTAATGGAAGTGTACGACAAAGTTGATGTATGTGGCAGGCAAAAATGTTGTATAAATTAATGAAAATAAGACACAAATTATTGGTCCAGATTTAAGTTAATTACAGGTAAGGAATCAAATTAATGTGCCTCCCTCATTGTGAATTGTACATTGGTTAGTTGGTCATGGTTCTTGATTGACTACTTTTTCGAAGAAAAAGCATCAACCCCGATTGGATTATACTTGTATCGATTTATTGATTTTTTGTTATCTGTTTCGATTTGATTTGATTTGAATATTAATCATACACAAAAATCTAATGTGATAGGACTAGAGGAACGAGGCTAGACCAGTTATCCCACCAAAACATATGTAGCATTATCACTATTCACTTTCCAAATCATATGAGGTTTAGAGTGTGAATAACTCATATTTATTGTTGAAGAAAGAGATATAGTTCACGTGAGGAAGAAAGAGATATAAATTTATCTGAGAAAGAAAGAGATATACATTTACGTGAGAAAGAAAGAGATATAGTTCACGTGAGGAAGAAAGAGATATAAATTTATCTGAGAAAGAAAGAGATATACATTTACGTGAGAAAGAAAGAGATATAGTTCACGTGAGGAAGAAAGAGATATAAATTTATCTGAGAAAGAAAGAGATATACATTTACGTGAGAAAGAAAGAGATATAGTTCACGTGAGGAAGAAAGAGATATAAATTTATCTGAGAAAGAAAGAGATATACATTTACGTGAGAAAGAAAGAGATATAGTTCACGTGAGGAAGAAAGAGATATAAATTTATCTGAGAAAGAAAGAGATATACATTTACGTGAGAAAGAAAGAGATATAGTTCACGTGAGGAAGAAAGAGATATAAATT
>JAJOOR010006471.1:0-44481 GCA_036250505.1 Solanum acaule
GTTGGTTAAAATGCAAAAAATGAAAATAGTTAAGGACTTGCCTGTTTTAGAAGTACATTCTTCAAATTGTCTTGCGTGTCAATATGGAAAACAAAACAGACTTCCATTTCCAAAGACAACTTGGAGAGCCTCGAACAAATTGCAACTAATTCATACTGATATAACAGGACCTCAAAGGACTCCTTCACTAAAAGGTAGTCTTTACTATATCATTTTTATAGATGATCTAACCCGCATGTGCTGGATTTATTTTCTCAAGCATAAGTCAGAGGCTGCTAATGTCTTTCGGAAGTTCAAAGCAAAAGTAGAAAATGAAGCTAACTGTAAAATTCAGTCTGTAAGAACAGATAATGGAAGGGAATACACTTCTTACCAGTTCGACATGTTATGTGAGGAAGCAGGGATTCATCATTAGCTTACTACTCCCAATACTCCACAACAAAATGGAGTAAGCGAGAGAAGGAACATATACATTATGGAGATGACAAGATGCATGTTGCACGAGAAGAACTTGCTAAAGAAATTTTGGGCAGAGGCAGCAAATTCATCTGTTATTCTTCAAAATAGGCTTCCCACAAAGGCAGTGAAAGACCGAACTCCATTTGAAGCTTGGTATGGATTTAAACCATCGTTAAATTTTCTTAAAGTGTTTGGTTGTCTCTGTTTTTCCTACATTCCTTAGGTTAAACGAGATAAACTAGATAAAAAATCTGTCCCAAGCATTTTTATTGGATATAGTTTAGTTTCAAAGGCATATAAGGTCTTCCAACTACAAACTGAAAATATAATCTTTAGTAGAGATGTGTATTTTATAGAGAATGAAGAGTGGTGTTGGGAAGACTCAAAGAAATCTGTCCTTAAAACTTCTGACAAAGTAGAAAAGTCTCCTACCAAGTTTTTTGAAAAGAAAATATCACTCTCACGGCAGGATGAAATGGTGGATCATTTACCACTCAAAGGTACTCGACAACTCGCTGATATATGTCAGAGATGCAATGTAGCAGTATGTGAACCTTCTGGGTACAATGAAGCCAAGAATGATGAAAAATGGGTGGTTGCAATGAAAGAAGAGTTGTTTATGACTGAGAAGAACATAACTTGGGAGCTTGTTGCTCAACCTAAAGACAGAAAGATAAATGGGTTGAAATGGGTCTTTAGAACCAAGCTAAATGCAGATGGTTCAGTGAACAAGCATAAAGCAAGACTTGTAGTTAAGGGGTATGCTCAAAATTTTTGGTGTGGATTATTTTGATACATTTGCACCAGTAGCTAGGCTTGACACTATCAAGTTACTTCTTGCTCTTGCTGCACAATTGGGTTGGAAAGTGTATCAGATAGATGTCAAATCAGCATTCCTTAATGGCTTTCTTCAGGAAGAAATTTATGTTGAGCAACCTGAAGGCTTTGTGGAGAAAGGAAAAGAGGACAAAGTTTATAGGCTAAGAAAGGCACTTTATGGACTTAAACAGGCACCAAAGGCCTGGTATGGTCGAATAGATGGCCATTTACTTGGCTTAGGCTTTGAAAAGAGTCTATCAGAATCTACTCTTTATGTTAAACATCATGGCATTTATATTCTTGTTGTGTCTATATATGTGGATGATGTACTAGTTACAGGAAGCAATACAAGGCATATTGAGGATTTCAAGCAAGAAATGATGCAAGCCTTCGAGATGACTGATCTTGGTCTAAGGTCTTATTTTCTTGGTATGGAAATCAAGCAGGGATAGGATGAAGTTTTCATTTGCCAAAAGAAATATGCTAAGGAAATTCTCAAGAAGTTCAACATAGAAGATTGCAAAGAGATGAGTACTTCTATGAACCAAAAAGAGAAATTAAGCAAGAATGATGGAGCAGAGAAAGTGGAGGAAATGTACTTCAGAGGCTTAGTCGGTTGTTTGATGTATCTCACAGCTACAAGACCCAATATATTGTATGTTGTAAGCATTCTATCGAGGTTCATGCATTGTGCTAGTGAGGTGCATCTAAAAGCAGCAAAACGAGTAGTCAGATACATCAAAGGTACCATCAATTATGGTGTCAAGTTTCAGAAAAAATTAGATTTGAAACTACTTGGGTATTCTGATAGTGATTGGGCTTGATCCGCAGATGACATAAAGAGCACATCTGGATATTGTTTCAGTCTTGGCTCAGGAATGCTTTCGTGGTGCTCAAAGAAGCAGAACATTGTGGCTCAATCCACTACAGAGGCAGAATTTGTGGCTACAACAACAACAGTGAATCAAGCATTGTGGTTGAGGAAAATATTTGGTGATCTACACATGAATCAGACAAAGGGAACTGAAGTATTTGTGGACAACCAATCTGCGATAGCAATTTCTCATAATCCTGTATTTCATGGGAAAACAAAACACTTCAATATCAAGCTTTTCTTCTTGAGGGAAGTGCAAAATAATGGTGACGTGATTCTGCTCTATTGCAAAACTGAAGAGCAGTTGGCTGATATCTTCACCAAACCATTATCAGGCAATAAATTTCAACTTCTTAGGCAAAAACTTGGAGTTTGCAGCTCTTAAAACAAGGAGGAGTGTTAGAAATATGCATAAGAACTGCAACAGTCCAAGTTCTATGTATTGTACGGTAGTTAGGGTAGTTATTTACTGTTTAGCAGTTAACTAGTTTCTATCTTATCCTTAGTTAGTTTTTTAATCTTATCCTTAGGAGTTGGTTTACTTGTAAACTCTATAAATATCTGTTTTATAATGAAGTTAGTAGTTTTGCTTTCATAAAATTTTTCTTTGTTGGTTTATCAAACTAATGTTCCTACTTGTTCAATAACAAAATAAAATCAGATTGTTATGTTTTTCCTTCTCTGAAGACTAACACCTTTGATCACCTATTTGTGTCTTGAATTAATTCTAAGTTTTTATGGAAAATATTTGCAGGAGCAGTTGGAATTCAGGTCCTTTTGTTCAACTTAAACAGACTCTACATAAATGATGGAGTGTTGATTGTGTTGCTAAATTGAAGCCACTAATTAGAGCTCTTCCAATTTTCATCATTTGGCAAATTTAGAAAAAAAAAGGAATATTACAGAGCATGGAGGAAGAATAACTAGGAATGTCATGGTGAGGGAGTTTCATGCCCCGAGCCTACACCCTGAACGTGACCGATACTCAAGAATTATGCTGGTCTTCAGGCAAACTCTTGTCTTGACTGACTATTAAGCAAAAGACTAACTTAAGCATACACAAACATATTGTCACGACCCTAAGTAGACCTAGGCGTAACATGGAGTATAGAACTCCGAGAGGCCCTACACAAGCCACTTAGCATACATCATACAAGATAATAGAAGTAAAGAGTTCAAAAGATAGCATTTCATCCAAAAGAGTTTGACAAAAGCGAAAGTCTAAACATAAGTCTCAAAGTCATCTATTACATCATAAGGAAAGTGATTGAGACGTAACCCATATATTATATACAAAGTCTAAAAATGAAAATGACATGAAAGAAATAAAACACTCTTGACCATCGGATCATGAGGACTCATCAATCTTCAAAATCCCAAAATAATCAACTAGCCACAAGTATGGGGAATAGGAGCGGCGGACCCTACATTATTAAAACAATGTAAGCAAAAGTATGCATTAGTACATGGAATATACCAAGTATGATAGCAATGCATATGAGTTACGAAATCATGTTAAAAGGACTTTACATTACATGCAATGACCAACCTAAATGTTAGAAAACATGAGTCATAATCATGGTCAATGCAAGCAAAACATCTTATAAAACACTCATGAGATACTTTAAACTTTAGTTCATCATTGTGTGAAGTTTACCTTTAACCGACATAGATGATGTGGGCTAGCTATAACATGGAATCTGGTGTCTATTCCACACCGAAAAGATATGTCCTTACTTGCCAAGGTAAGAACCATAAACTTGAGCTAAAGTGGATCCACTAGCTAATGTCTATCTAAGACAAACCTATGGTGGCACATAGTTATATGATATGGATATTGCTACTAGAAACTCGGCCTCAACTAACGGAGCTTCCATCTCGATATCCTCTCGTTGCTAAGTATAAATCTCATTGAATAGTCATTAATCATAATTCATTTCATCATCCATAGTAAGACACAATAAGCAACAAATCCAAGATAAAGTTCATTTAGAATAGCTCATTCAACTTAGGTGAGAAAACCTTTCAACCTTATGAATCCTTTTGTGAGAAAATCCTTTCACAAACATGTTTTTAGTAGTATGTGAGAAATCCTTTCACAACAACATTGATGCTTTACTCTCAAAGCAACTGTAATATCTCGCTAATTGAAGGAACTAGAAAGAAGTTAAAATTTGGAAATAGTCATTTTTGTAAAGAGTATAAAAATCTGGGAAATTTGTAAAGTATGTTGAGTTGAGTTTTTTGTCAACTTCAAACAACCATAACTCCTAACTCAGGATGAGTTAGGTGTGTTTATAGATATCGTAGGAAATATCTTGGAATAATCTTTCCAACGCCGTTGAGTTTGTGCAATTCTGAGTTCGTATGAGTGAGATATGCCCATTTGAAGTTGGGCTGTTCAATTAAGGAAAGTCTAAACAGGATTTTGAAGGGTATTTTGGTCTTTACCATACCCAATTTAATTAATTCATTTTTGGTAATGACTTAGGGGTCTAAACTGAACTCGGTTAGTTTACGCTTTTGAAAATTAAGTTAGGGTTTTGAGAGAAGAGAATAGAAGATGAGAAGGAGCAAGAATCATCAAGTTCTTCAAGAATCGCTTGTGGATTTCATCAAGGGGGTGATCCATACGAGGTATGTGAGGCTTTCATAACGTTGGGTTCGTTCACCCACGTGACAAACATGTTTATTTCTGCGTGAATTTGTCTTAAAAGGGTTTGAAATTTTGATGTTCTTGATATGTATTCTTGAATTGGGCTGAGATCTAGAAGTTTCTGAGATCTTTACGTCAAATTATTGAATTTTTTGGAGTTAGGTTCTTAGGTATATTTGTTAGGTATCCGTATATAAAAAGAATATAGGAAAAAGAACTGAGTTTAGGAGAATTGGGGCTGGAAAACGAAAAAGGAAATTAGTTGGGCAAATCTAGGCACTGGGGTCGCGTCGCGGACCTGCTCCTCAAATTTGGGAAAAGTTCTTCGCGTCGCAGAGCGGTCACGGACCATTCTGCCTCAAAAACTATTTTCGCGACCAAAAAATTAAATACATCTCCGCGTCGCGGACTAGTTTCCAGACAGTGATTTCTTGATCTTTTCTCATGTTTAACTATCTAAAAACATTCCTAAACATCATGAGATTGTTCCTATCACAAATCACAATCCTTGAATCCATAATTTAATTCAAGGAAAGTTAAGAGTCAAGTCAAGGAAAGTTAAGAGTCAAGTTAAGAGAAGTTCATAAAGTTTTCATAAGTCTTTCACAAACGTTTTAACTTTGTTTTAAGACTTAAGTTTCAAGTTGACTAAAGAGTTATGAGTTAAGTTCATTTCTTCAAAGATTCTATCGGAACTAAGTATTCCCAAAAGTTAGAAATGTTTTCACATTTGAGCAAGAAAGGGAACTTAGATTCCAAAAGAGCTTTTAAGCTAAGTTTTGAGTAATTATCTCAAACCAAAGAAAGAAGTTTTGTCTTGAAAAACATATGAGCTAAGTATACTTTTGGGAGTAGTATTGAGCACCGATATGGGGACGCAAGTTCATAATAACACAAGTCTCCATAAACCATGTAGCCATCATGGGTAGTAAATGATCATACTTTTTAGATGATTTCTTAAGTGCTTTTTAGCATAGACTAGTGGATCCACTTAGTTAAGGCATTCTATATGACGGCAAATTATAGGACAGTTCTGCAAACGTGGGCAAGATGATGTATCACCACTTAGGCTCATAGTGATGGTTGTCGGTTAGAGAAACTCCCACATAAACTATATTACTTTATTATATGAGTAAAGTTGAGTTTGTTATTGCATTTTGTTTAACGAACTAAAGTTGTTTCTATTATTTTAAAAGCTTTCTGTATATTGCATGAGTTTTATTGCTTTATATTAAGTTGAGTTATTCATGAGTTAAGTAAAGTTAAGGTAAGTGTTTCTTTCAGATTCCTTTCAATTTTATGTTATGTTTAGTTTTCCCCTCGCATACTCGAACATTCAATGTACTGATGCCATTTGGCTAATATCTTATTATGATGCAAACACAGGTAACCAGGATCATCATCCAGCGCCTCGTTGATCTAGTCGAACATTCAGAGTCAGTTGGTGAGCCTCCTTGCTTTTTGGAGATCTTCTTTGTTAGCGTTTGTTTTTTTTTGTATTTCATTTGTTAGGATGATTGGGGGTCTTGTCCCGACATCCATCTCAATTCTTTTAGAGTCTTCATAGACAATCAGATGTTAGTTCTTTAGTCTTTTCATTTTCATTATCTTATGTTGAGACTTGAGTTTGCCTAATTGGCTAGTTGAATAATTTCTTTATAACATTCTAAGTTTTATATGAGTTATCTTTGATAAATTAAGTCTTCCGCTAAGTAAGTAAGCCTGGCCAAGGGTTCGCTTGGGGCCAGCAATGGTTCTCGAGTGCCAGTCCCGCCTAGTGTATAGGCTCGGGGAGTGACAAACTTGGTATTAGAGCACAGAGTTCAAGAGTCCTAGGGAGTCTATGAATCCGTGTCTATAGATTCCTAGTTATCGGTGTGATGCGCGCCACATCTATAATTAGGAGGTTGCAACACTTAGGAAATAATTTCTCACTTCTTTCACACTCATTTCGTGCGATAGAGTTCATCTCTATAAATCCTCTTTCTAATTCGTGCTTGCGCGTGTTTTTCAGTTAATAATACCTCCACGAAGAACTATCAGAGGTCGTCTTGCTAGTTGTAATGTTGAGGAGCAAGGGGTACCCAATGCACTTGAAGTGCAACCCCAATGAGATGTTACCAATGCTGAGTTCAGGAAAGCGATAAGGATTCTAAGTCAAGCTGTGAGTAACCAGGTTGGGCAACAAAGAGGGGCTCAACAAGAAGAGGCTGACACTTCGGGGATCCATGAATTCTTGAGGATGAACCCTCCAAGTTTCACTGGTTCAAGCACTACAAAGGATCCAGAGAACTTTATTGAGGAACTAAAAAAGGTATTTGATGTTATGCATGTTACCGATACTAAGCGAGTTGAACTAGCTGCATATCAACCGAATAATGTCGCTAGGATTTGGTTTGACCAGTGGAAGCAGGGTAGAGTAGAGGGAGCACCACCTGCGAGTTGGGCTTGTTTTGAGAAGGCTTTCTTGGGGCGGTTCATTCCCCGAGAATTGAAATAGGCTAAGGTATGAGAGTTCCTCAAACTTAAGCAGGATTCTTTGAGCATTCATGAGTATGGGTTGAAGTTCATCTAACTATTCTGTTATGCTTCGGAGATGATTGCGGATATGAGAAGCAAGATTAGCCTATTTGTTGCTGGGTTATCCCGTTTATCGAGCAAAGAGGGCAGGGCAGCGATGCTAATTGGGGACATGGATATATCAAGGTTATTGGTCTATGTGCAGCAAGTTGAAGAGGATAAGTTGAGGGATAGGGAGGAATTCAGAACAATAAGGCTAAGACGTCTGGGAATGAGTCCCGGTAGCAAAGAAATAATGTGAACCGGTCTTCTTCCTAACAAAAGCAAAAGGGACCTGCTCTATCATCTGCTAGTGCACCTGCACCCAGAAACAAAGGTGAGTACAATAGTCAGAATTCACAGCACTTCAGGGTTAGACCTGCCCAATCTCAGGGTAGTGTGGCACAATGAGGTAATTGGGCTCCTGCATGTGCTAAGTGTGGTAAAACCCACCCAGGTAAGTGTCGCGATGGCTCCACAAGTTGCTTCAAGTGTGGGCAAGAGGGTCATTTCATGAAAAAGTGCCCCAAGAATCGACAAGGTAATGGAATCAAGGTAATAGAGCCCAATCTTCATCAGTTGCTCCACCAGACCACCAAACAGGGCTGCACCTAGAGGAGCTACTTCCAGAACTAGAGGAGGAGAAAACCATCTTTATGCGATCACTAGTGGCCAAGAGTAAGAGAACTGTCTAGATGTTGTCACTGGTTTTCAAAGTCTTTACTCTTGATGTTTATGCTTTGTTATGCCCAGGAGCAAGTTTATCTTTTGTAACCCCTTATGTTGCAAATAGTTTTGATGTTCTTCCTGAGAAACTCTGTGAACCATTTTGTGTTTCTACACCTGTTGGGGAGTCTATTCTAGCTGAGCGAGTATATCGTGATTGTGTCATTTCGATTAATCACAAAGATACCATGGCTGATTTAATTGAGTTAGACATGGTAGACTTCGACGTCATTCTAGGTATGGATTGGCTTCATCCCTGTTATGCCTCCATTGATTGTAGAACTCGAGTTCCAAATTCCTAATGAGCCAGTCTTAGAGTGGAAAAGTAGTTCAGAAGTGCCTACGGGTTGTTTCATTTCGTACCTTAAGGCAAGAAAGTTAGTTTCCAAGGGGCGTGTCAATCACTTAGTCCAAGTTAATGACTCTAGTGTTGAGATACCTTCTATTCAGTCAGTTTCAGTACTAAGAGAGTTTCCAAAAGTCTTTCCTGATGATTTTTTTGGAGTCCCTCCTGAGAGAGAAATAGACTTCGATATAGACATTCTTCCCGATACTTTGTCCTATATCTATTCCACCATTTACAATGGCACCAGCTGAGTTGAAAGAGCTTACAGAACAGTTGAAAGATCTCCTTGATAAGGGCTTTATTCGACCAAGTGTCTCACCTTGGGGCGCTCCGGTCTTATTTGTAAGAAAGAAAGATGGTTCCCTTAGGATGTGTATAGATTACAGCCAGTTGAACAATGTTACCATAAAGAATAAGTATCATTTTCTGAGAATTGATGATATTTTTGATCAGCTTCAGGCTACCATCAGTTGAGGGTAAGGGAATGTGATATTCCAAAAACAGCATTCAGGACCCGTTATGGTCATTATGAGTTTATGGTCATGTTGTTTGGTTTAACTAATGCACCTGCAACATTCATGGACGTTATGAATAGAGTATCAAACCTTATTTAGATGACACACTAATCTATTCGAGGAGTGAAGAAGATCATGCTAGTCACCTTAGAATAGTTCTCCAAACTCTAAAGATAGAGAGTTGTATGCCAAGTTCTCTAAGTGTGAGTTTTGGCTTGAATATGTGGCATTCTTAGGCCACATTATGTCTGGAGAGGGAATTAAAGTTGATACTCAGAAAATTGAGGAAGTGCAAAATTGGCCTAGATCCATATCTCTAACTGATATTATGAGTTTCTTGGGTTTGGCTGGCTATTATAGAAGGTTCGTATAGGGGTTCTCATTTATTTCATCCCCTTTGACCAAGTTGACTTAGAAGATAGTGAAGTTTCAATGGTCTGAAGCTTGTGATAAAAACTTTTAGGAATTGAAAAAGAGGTTGACTACTGCTCTAGTATTGACCTTACCAGAAGGTAAGCACAACTTTGTTGTGTATTGTGATGTGTCTAGAGTTGGTTTGGGTTGTGTTTTAATGCATAATGGCAAAGTTATAGCTTATGCCTCCAGACAGTTGAAAGTTCATAAGAAGAACTACCCAACCTATGATCTAGAATTGGCTGCCGTAGTTTTTACTATGAAAATATGGTGCCATTATCTTTATGGTGTGCATGTGGATGTGTTCACCGATCACAAGAGCCTTCAATATGTGTTTACTCAGAAAGAGCTTAATCTCAGATAAAGGAGGTGGCTAGAATTACTCAAGGATTATGACATGAGTATTCTTTACCACCTAGGTAAGGCTAATTTTGTTGTTGATGCCTTAAGCAGATTGTTTATGGGTAGTACCGCCCATGTTAAGGAAGAAAAGAGAGAGTTAGTGAAATATGTGCATAGACTTGCACTCTTGGGAGTCTGACTAATGGATTTCACAAAAGGAGAAGTGGTGGTGATGAATAGGGATGTATCATCATTAGTGTCAAAAGTAAAAGAGAAGCAAGACCAAGATCCTATTTTGCTTCAATTGAAGGAAAATGTTGATAAGCATAAAGTATTGGCTTTTGAACAAGGGGGAAATGGCGTATTGAGGTATCAAGGTAGATTGTGTGTACCTAGGGTGGATGAACTCCAAGAGAGGATTATGGATGAAGCTCATAGATCCAGATATTCCATTCATCCGGGTTCCATAAAGATGTATCGCGATTTGAGAGAAGTTTATTGGTGGAGTAGTATGAAGAAGGGAATTCTAAAGTTTGTGGCTAAGTGTCCAAATTGCCAACAAGTTAAAGTAGAGCACCAAAGGCCCGATGGTATGGCTCAGAATAAAGAACTTATGGAATGGAAGTGGGAGATGATCAATATGGATTTCATCACAGATTTTCCGTGGTCTCGCAGGCAATATGATTCTATTTGGGTGATTGTTGATAGAATGACAAAATCAGCCCACTTTTTATCGGTAAAGACTACCCATACAACAGAGGACTATGCCAAGTTGTATCTTCAAGAGATAGTAAGACTTCATGGGGTGTCAATTTCAATTATTTCAGATAGAGGTGCACAATTTACGGCACAGTTCTGGAAATCTTTTTAGAAAGGCAAAGGCTTAGGTTCAAAAGTGAACTTAAGTACTGCTTTTCACCTTCAGAAAGATGGTCAAGTAGAGTGCACTATTCATACTTTAGAGGATATTTTGAGGGCTTGTGTGATTGATTTCAAGGGTAATTGGGATGATTACCTACCCCTTATTGAATTTGCTTACAACAATAACTACCACTCTAGCATCCAAATGGCTCCTTATGAAGCTCTTTATGGGAGAAGATGTAGATCTACTATTGGATGGTTTGAAGTTGGTGAAGCTGGGTTGATAGGACCATATTTAGTTCATCAAGCTATGGAGAAGGTGAAAGTAATTCAAGAGAGGTTGAAAACAGCGCAGAGTCGTCAGAAATCCTACACTGATCTTAGGAAAAGAGAGTTAGAGTTTGAAGTAGATGATTGGGTATATTTAAAAGTATCACCCATGAAGGGTGTTATCAGATTTGGTAAAAAGGGGAAGCTTAGTCCCCGATATATTGGCCCTTATAGAATATCCAAGAGGATTGGAAACGTAGCTTATGAGTTAGAGCTACCACCAGAGTTAGCAGCGGTTTATTCGGTATTTCACATTCCATATTGAAGAAGTGCATGTGAGATCCTTAATTGATCATACCCACTGAAGATATTGGGATCAAGGATAACTTATCTTATGAGGAGATTCTGGTTCAAATTCTAGATCGCCAAGTTCGCAAGTTGAGGACTAAGGAAGTAGCATCAGCCAAAGTCCTTTGGAGGAACCAGTTTGTTGAGGAAGCTACTTGGGAAACTGAAGAAGATATGAAGAAAAGGTATCCACATCTCTTTGAAATCGGAGAAATTCCAGGTCAAGGTATTAATTCTCTTCTTAGTACTCTTTAATTTATAAGTTGGCATGTTGTATTTGCATTGTTTGTTGGGAGTTTGAGCTGAATGTTAGATGTTACACCCTCAGCCTAGTAAGAGTAATCTTATTCGAGGACGAATGTTCCCAAGGGGGGGATAATGTAACATCTTGCTAATTGAAGGAACTAGAAAGAAGTTAAAATTTGGAAATAGTCATTTTTGGAAAGAATATAAAAATCTGGGAAATTTGTTAAGTATGTTAAATTGAGTTTTTGATCAACTTCAAATGACCATAACTCCTAGCTCAGGATTAGTTAGGTGTGTTTCCAAATATCGTAGGAAAGATCTTGGAATAATCTTTCCAACGCCACCGAGTTTGCACGATTCCGAGTTCGGATGAGTGAGATATGCCCATTTGAAGTTGGGTTGTTCAATTAAGGAAAGTCTAAACCGGATTTTTGAAGGGTATTTTGGTCTTTACCATACCCAATTTAATTAATTCGTTTTTTGTAATTACTTAGGGGTCTAAACTGAACTTGGTCAGTTTACGCTTTTGAAAATTAAGTTAGGGTTCTGCGAGAAGAGAAAAGAAGAGGAGAAAGAGCAAGAATCGTCAAGTTCTTCAAGAATCGTCAAGTTCTTCAAGAATCGCTTGTGGATTTCGTCAAGGGTGATCCCTACGAGGTATGTGAGGATTTCATAACGTTGGGTTCGTTCACCCACATGCCAAACATGTATATTTCAGCGTGAATTCGTCCTAAAAGAGTTTGAAAGTTTGATGTTCTTGATATGTTTTCTTGAATTTGATGTCGTTCTTGAATTGGGCTGAAATTGAGAAGTTTCTGAGATCATTACGTCAAATTATTGAGTTGTTTGTAGTTAGGTTCTTAGGTACATTTTATGGGTATCTGTATCTAAAATGAATCTGGAAAAGGAACTGAGTTTAGGCGAATTGGGGCTGGAAAATGAAGAAGGAAAATAGTCGGGCAAATCTGGGCAATGGGGTTGCGTCGCGGACCTGCTCCTCAGATTTGGGAAAAGTTCTTCACGTGGCGGAGCGGTCAAAGACCTTTCTTCCTCAAAAAGTATTTTCGCAACCAAAAATTTAAATATATCTCCGCATCGCAGACTAGCTTCCAGATAGTGATTTCTTGATCTTTTCTCATGTTTAACTATCTAAAAACACTCCTAAACATCATGAGATCGTTCCTATCACAAATCACAATCCTTAAATCCATAATTCAATTCAAGGATAGTTAAGAGTTAAGTCAAGGAAAGTAAAGAGTCAAGTTAAGAGAAGTTCATAAAGTTTTCAAAAGTCTTTCACCAACATTTTAACTTTGTTTTAAGACTTAAGTTTCGAGTTGACTAAAGAGTTATGAGTTAAGTTCTTTTCTTCAAAGATTATACGGGAACTAAGTATTCCCAAAAGTTAGAAATGTTTTCACATTTGAGCAAGAAAGGGAACATAGATTCCAAAAGAGCTTTTAAGCTAAGTTTTGAGTAATTATCTCAAACCAAAGAAAGAAGTTTTGTTTTGAAAAACATATGAGCTAAGTATACTTTTGGGAGTAGTATTGAGCACCGATATGGGGACGCGAGTTCATAATAACTCAAGTCTTCATAAACCATGTAACCATCATGGGTAGTAAAGGATCATACTTTTTATATAATTCCTTAAGTGCATTTTAGCATAGACTAGTGGATCCACTTAGTTAAGGCATTCTATATGACGGCAAATTATAGGACAGTTCTGCAAACGTGGGCAAGACGATGTATCGCCACTTAGGCTCATAGTGGTGGTTGTCGGTTAGAGAAACTCCCACATAAACTATAATACTTTATTATATGAGTAAAATTGAGTTTGTTATTGCATTTTCTTTAACGAACTAAGTTGTTTCTATTATTTTAAAAGCTTTTTGTATATTGCATGTGTTTTATTGCTTTATAATGAGTTGAGTTATTCATGAGTTGAGTACAACCAAGTTAAGTGTTTCTTTGAGATTCCTTCTAAGCTTATGTTATGTTGAGTTTTCCCCTCGCATACTCGTACATTCAATGTAATGATGTCATTTGGCCTGTATCTTATTATGATGCAAACACAGGTAACCAGGATCATCATCCAGCACATCTAGTCGAGCATTCAGACTCAGTTGATGAGCCTCCTTACTTTTCGGAGAGCTCATTTGTTTGTATTCGTTTTTTTTTTTGTATTTCATTTTGTTAGGATGATTGGGGGTCTTTTCCCGACGTCCATCTCAGTTATTCTAGAGGCTTCATAGACAGTTAGATGTTAGTTCTTTAGTCTTTTCTTTTTCATTATCTTATGTTGAGACTCAAGTTTTCCTAACTGGCTAGTTGAATGTTTTCTTTATAACATTCTAAGTTTTATATGAGTTATCTTTGATAAGTTAAGTCTTCCGCTGAGTAAGTAAGCCAGGTGAAGGGTTCGCTTAGGGCTAGCAATGGTTTTCGAGTGCCAGTCCCGCCCAAGGTGTAGCCTCGGGGCGTGACAACAACCTTAAATCTTTTATCAATTTCATAAAGAAACATACATATCTTCATAAATTCATCTTTCATAGTTCATAAGCTTCATCATATGATCATAGTCTAGAAATCATGGATCATGCATGGGTTCCTGTGAATTCAACTTAAAAACATGTAATTATTTCAATTTATGCATAAAAATATAGAAACCAATCAATTGGATCATAATTTGAAAGAACCCATGAAGATTGAATAAACCCTAACTTTGATTGGAGAATCTAACTTGTTAAATTTGAGAATTTAGGAACCTTATGGAGGAAAGGACTACATAGGTGAATACTATCATACTTTAGTAATCAATGTTCACAATCAATGATGAATTGGAGCTCTTCAAGTGAAACCCTAGCTTTCTCATTCCTTAGTTCTTGAGGGAAATTTGATGGTGATCTTGGAGAGGATTTAGGGATTTTAGAAGAATGATTTAGAATGGGTAGTTTTTAGGCTTAAGGGACTTATATAAGGCTTAGTATTAGGATCAAAATGACTTAGTTTAGCATTAATCAATTAGGGAAAAGACTTAAAAGCCCTTGAAAATAACTGCCGCCACATTCCTACAGTTTGGACCTACGGTCCGTTGGTCCTTCTACGGACCGCCATGGTTAACCGTATAAATAGATTAGGGGCCCTTAATTTGACCAACTTTTAATGGAACCCATGTACAGATCGTTGGTCTACCTACGGTCTGTACATGTCAATCGTAGAAACCAATTTTAAGCTTTAAAATTTCTCCAAGTTTGGGGATCATCTACGAGAGCTATCTTCGACTCATACATGGGATGATGGGCCGTCCTGATGAACCGTAAAAAGAGTACTGGGACTTGTTTTGAAAAAAATAATTTCTCCATTCTTACGATTACCACCTGCGGCCCGTAGATGCTTCTACAGTCTATAGATAGGAACCGTAGACACATCCTACAACCCAAAAATCATCTTCTCCCTTTTTCAAAATTCTGAGGTGTTACATATATAAACTGGAGAATCATTTAAAATAGTATAGTGAATCTCAAAACTGTCTAAGAACACCGAGTATGAAACATAAAGTTTGAAATAAAACATCTGAAACTGAATATCGAATGACTAACCAAGATTGTCTATATATGAAGTCCTTACTATGTAAAGATAGGTATTGGGACAATACCCATGGCACCTCAAAATGCTATTTCTAACAAATCATAATACTTGAGTCCTTCGAAAACAAGGAGACCTCACCAACATATGACGAGCGAATGATGTGATCTCAATGTAACTCTTGTTGATGATTCTAAGTACCTAAATCTGCATCATGAAACGATGTAGTTTGAATGTCATCAATACATTAAATGTATGAGTATGTAATTGGGCTAAATAAACAAATAACTAAACTGAAAGACTGAAAGTAGCTCAACTGAAATATAGTATAAATTATTGTGAAAATCATTTAAGCTATTAATATATATGATGAATATATATATATATATATACACACACACACTTAACTTTACTTAACTTTATGTGGAAATTCTCTAACCGACAACCATCACTATGAGCCTCGTGATGATACAACATCTTACTCACGTTGCCAGAGTTGTCCTATAGCTTAACAGAGTATAGAATGCAACTGAACTGAAGGAACCACTAAAAGCCTTCTTGAGGCTAGTGAGGAGTGGTCCGTCTTGCGGTATAATCCTATCTATGCTGGCGGTGTAGGTTATGGAGTCTGAATTATCTTAAATTACTATATGCTCATGTAAAAGTACTCTCTGGGTTAAAGATAATTTCTCAAAAGGCCTGTTTAAGAGGTAACTGAAGTTGTACTAAATCTTTCTGAAATACTTTGAAAACTCCTTATACTTTTCTTAAAATAATGTTCTCTTTCTCAATTTAAAAATGAAACATTCGGAACCATTTATGTTTCCTTAAACTCTTTTCGAAAATAATGATTTAAACTTTTCTCTTAAACTCATTCCAAAATAATTGTAAGAAAAATGAATAGTTCAAAATACTTTTAGTAAAACTCAATAAGTAGGGTTCATGTGGAACTACAAGCAAGAACAATAATTCAAGAATTTCAATGCATAAAGTTTCACAATCTCATAATATAAGAATTTCATAAAACTGAGGGCAGAACCCTAGATTCAACTTGCTACTGACTGAATTGAGATGTAGGACGTGAGGACGAACTAGTCCAACACTATGAATATCCTTACATACCTTAAAATTTCCATGAATCTTGAATAATAACCCTAACTTGAAGATTCTTGAACTAGTTTCTTGAAAATCCTATAGCCAAGTATTAAGATTTCTATTAATGATCCATAATTGTATGAAAAAATTTGAGTTGGAAAGAATGAATTTTTTGGAGCTAAAAGGACTTACCTTGAAGAAGAATCTTAAAAAAGATTTGAAAGTATCTTGCTAGGAAGTCTTATGCTTTGATTTTCCCTTGGTGTTTGAGGGAGAAGAGAATGAGAAATTACGAGATAAAAATCTAATAGTTTAGGGCCTTTTAGGAGTCAATAAATTCATTGAGGGTTTTCCAGGGTTAAAAAGACAAAAACAACCCTTTTTAGTATTTTTTTCTCGTCGGCTAAATCGTCACTGCACGCATCAGATTAGTAAAATAATTATAACTCTATACTTCAAACTCTGAATGATGCAAACTTAGTGGGTGTTGGAAAATAGACTCAAATACCTTTAATTTGATAGCTTATGTCCTACCTAACTCTTCATATTCTAAGATATAGAATCATTTCAAATTGACCCAAGTAGAGTTTTATATCTAAACTTAACCGGCAAGGAAGTTTTCAACTCAACTTTGTTCTAGGGGATTCTTGTGACCTTAATTCATCGCCAAATTTATTCCAAAACTAGGAATTGACCTTAACACCTAAGCACAATTTAAGAGTTACTCGCTACAATCTTATACGTAAATGAAAAATAATTTCGATCTTAGATTAGAAATTTACAGGTGTTACATGAAGATAAATATAAATACTTATTTAATGACTGTTTCTAAATATTCTTGGCTTTCTAATGTGCCCAAACCCTAGCCTCAAATAGTTTAATTTTTAAAATCTTACACTGTGTCACAACCCAGACCGTCGTGAGTGGCACCCACACTAACCCTCCAGTGGGAGAATCATTAATACTAATTAACTAACCAAAGAACCAAACAACTAAGGCATTTAAAGTTACGATAGCAGGTTTAAATGCTAAGGAAAAGACACGGAGTACCCATAAACTCCAACAAAAGTCTAACAACCAAAACTAACATTGCGGAAATAACGCCTAGAACCTGAAAGTCAACGTATCAAAACATCTAAAGTTCAACCATAAGTCTAAGCAGGAAGGATACAACCCCAAACTAAACATACGACTAACTAAAGTACTAGTCTAAGTTCGAAATATGGACGTAGACAGAAAAGAGAACTCATGGCAGCCCGGAAGAACTGGCTCACCCTTAAATTCGAACGATCACTAATCTTCTAAGTGAGGTCTGTCAATACCTGCTTGAGGATGCCTTGTACTCAACAAAGAAAGAGCAAATGTAGTATCAATACATAACCACAGTATACTGGTAGGATCACACGACTATCCCACTAAGTGCAACATACATAAGCCATTACAACATAATAATAACATGCATACACCGAACATATACAATATCAATATCATTTACGAATAATGATCAAGTTCACAATTTCAAGTTATACAATTAGGTCAAGTCATTGGTTCTCTCATGGAACCCAAACCCAAATTGTTAGCATATCGGTACGTGGTATTCGATCAAATGTTAATGCTGGAACGTGGCAACTGATCCCATATTTATGTCGGAACGCGGCAACCGATCCAAGTTAATGTGTTGGAACGCAACACCCGATCAATTCAACAAGCCACAATCACAATCACAAAGTACATTCTCATAATCATACAATCAAGTCATGATTCATGGCATTCATCATTCATCTATCCTCATTTACAATTAGTATGATCAATAATTCAACATTCACATGCATACATGTATTATAATGAAGCAAGAACAAACATACATCACACAACATGAAATCACAACCATCACCTACTTTGAAACAAGCTTGAAATCCCCTAAGAAACTTGATCCTTCTTTTTCTGGATTCTTTCCGCTTATTCTTGATCTACAAAAAATCAATACAATGTTAGGATCAATAAACAACACCTAATTATCTGGATTATATTAATAATATCAATCCTAGGTCAAACCCATGATCCCCATACCTAGATTAGGGTTTTATTCCACCATAATTCCCAGATCAAAACACTCCCCCATCGATAATTACCCATTGGATTATATTCTACGGATCGAAAAATGGATTCAGGGAGTTAAAACCTTACCTTTTACCTCAAGAATGGTGAAAAACGGTCAAGAAAGGACTTGGGGTAGTCTCCTAGCTCTCAAAGTCGAAAAGTGTAGAATAAAATGATTTTGGAGTTTATTTCCGACATAAATCGCGATTGTCCCGCTATGGCGGCCCCACCCTAGCGGAAATAATCCCGCCTTAGCGGCTTACACGGAACTAGTGAGTCGATTTAAGAATTCCAAACTCCCATTCCACAACACACCTTCATCCCATGACACTCAGAAAATACTTGTTCACGCTAAGATCAATTCTAGGAGTTTTACTCGCCCGAATTCAAACCGTAAAGTCGTACGGGTTCCTTAACGTCTTAGTTATCTACTCACGTGATCAAATTCATAATTAGATCACCCAATTGTTACCATATTTCCCTAAATTATAATGACTTCGATTTCGTCCAAATCTGGACTAGGTTGGGAAATTCCAAGTTACTACGAAAAAGTTTTTCGGCCCAAAAATTTTCCCGTTGGCTTTTCTATAACGACGAAAATAGGTCGTTACACACTGCTATTATCTCTTGTAAGGTTATTATAGGTTTATACCCTCCAATAGGGGTGTACAAGTGTAACACTGATGATTCTAGTAAATACAAAAAAATGAATGTATTTCAAAGCCCTTTTGTGTGAGAGATAGTCAGGCTAATTTGATGTTTTCATAAGCTGAGAGGTTTTATTTATGTGATTCCTTAGAAGTTGAGGTAAAAGCATTTCTTCTACTGTGCGGTTCAAGAGTAAATAAATCAAGGTTGGAAAAATAACCTATGAAATCCAAAACTAAGATGAAATGGTATCAGCTCACTTGAGCTCAAATCTACATGAGTTAGGGGTTAATTAGTTAATTTCTTGCAACTAAGGTTGATTCAAAATTTGATCATTCAAATTTGGACATTTACCTTGAAGAGTGGAGTGACAAATAAGTTGAGCTGAAGAAGTTTTCATCGAGTCGAATTCATGGTGCTTGTGAGATCTTTGAACACCCAAATGGATATCATTTAAGTTCAATGCACTCCTGACATGTTTATTTTGAAAAGATAAAGACCCTTGTCCTTTCATTTCCTTTTTGCTTTTTCTGTTCTTATCAACTTGTTGTTGATGGTGTGTTGTTTTGGGTTTGGGTTACTTTTGGATCCAAATCTTTTATGTTGGAACCTTTTTATTCAATAAATGAGTTTTCATATTTAATTAATTTTTTAAAAAAAAGACTACCTCCAAAAATTTGAAAGAGCTTTAAGGCTGATTAGATCCGCTTTTAAGACAATTCAAATACCTTTCAGAGATAAGTCAAAAAAAGAAAAAGTAGAAACTACACTAGAATTTAGTACTCCTCATGTTTGCTGACGAGGAAATAACCTAAAATTATAAAACATGACTTGAGTTTTCAAAAGAAAAAATGGAAGTACTATTTTTATATAATAGATATTTATATTATCATGAAAGAAATTAATATGTAAATCTTGAGTGATAAAAATAAGGGGATTATTTTTCTTAGGAACACACAAGCAAATTATGAATTCAAAAAAAGTTTTTTCTATCACTTACGAGGGTTGGGGGTAGTGTGAGGGCTGTGAAAAGAAAGTGGGAGATTGTGTGTCTTATAATGTGTGGTCCCACACACGTCTTCCTCTTAATATTTAACCGTCATTCTAATGTGAGGGGTAATACATAGGGTTGTTCAAAACCGAATCAAAAGTGATAACCTGAACCAAAAAAGGTTATTGGTTTATCGATAATGGATTATTATTTAGCAGTTTTCATTACAGTTTGATTTATATTTTGTTATCGGATTATCGATTCTTAAGGGTTTCAGGTTTTTCTTAATGGGGTAACCGATAACCCGTTAGTAAATTAAATAATTATACTTATACCATTTTGTATTTAAAATCATTGACTTAGAGTTTAGTTTCCTACTTTTTTTTTTGTTGCCTCAAATTCTTGGTTATTCTACAATGTAAAAGTGTTTTCTTTTGAGCAAGATAGAATTTGTGAACTCATGTGCATGGTTCAATTGGTTTATTACCTTGTTTATAAGTAATTTTTAATCATTTTTTTGTGTGTCAAATCTTAATAGTTAAATCGATAACGATAAATAACCGATAAACCAATAACCGATAAGCCAATATCTTAATGGTTTCATAACAGTTTTGGCATCTCTACAAACCGATAATCAATAAACTTCAAAACCGAACCGATCATTACGCAACCCTAGTAAGGCATGGGGTGATCTGCACCTTTGCTCCTTTGGTATGTTCCATTTTTTAGTTGCTCTTTTGAAATTTTGGCCAAAAAACTTTCCCTATAGGCTCTGAAGTTTGAACTCAAACTTACGATAGCATGTTCTATAATATGTATTTGAAATCATAAAATTGGATATTGTTTTTCTATTCAATTGCAATTGTGTCATACTAACCTAGTAACCTGTCGCTTTGCTAAAAAAAGGAATAATTATTAAAGTAAAGACAATTATTGATTTAACTATAGAGAGGGGCAAGTAATGAAGGATTTATATAATTTTTCCCTTAATTATTACTGTAAAACTTACCTTACTACACATCATTTTTACCCTATTTTCTATTATTTCCTACCATTATAAAAAATTACTAAAATCCCTCTTTTCCTCAAAACTTCTCCTTTTCCGGATACATTACTTCCAACTCAACTCCACAAAATCTTCATATTTTCACGCCAACAATCACATCAATTACCTCCATCAATCTATTTTTGAATTTTAAATTTTTTTCTCTCTCTAGTCAATCAATTTCAACTTGCTTAATAAGTAGTTCTTCTTCTTCTCCAATTTTCAAATCATCGGTTTTTATTTTTTTTATTTTTTTATTTTTATCTATAATTTTTTATACTTATGGTTGATGATCCATCTTTTAGTATTGAAATTATCCAATTAGTCTCATCTAATGTAGGCCGTGCTCTTAATTCCGACGATGAAGATTTTGAAATCAACTGTGGAAAAACACTCAAAAAAAAGGAGAAAAAGATCGAGTTGTTGGTTTCTCTGTAAGGTCTTTGTATCAAGATACATAGGTGACGCCATTATTGAAAGTAGAAAAAATCTACATGAGTTGATACAGAGCAAAAGAGAAAGGGTAGAAAGGTTTCATCATCATTTTTTTTTGTTTTCGACAGATTAGATTATTGATTTTTTTGATTTTTTGTTGTTCATTTTTTTTTTATACATATGGGTTTTGATCTATCATTTAAGATTGGTCTTACTCAATTAGTTTTACAAACAGAAGATCTTGTCCCTCGTGTTTGTTATTCGAGATCAATGAAAGATGCCTTGCAAGTTCTAAATTACCAATTGAGAAAAGATTCCCAAAAAAAGGGAAGTAGAACTTGTTACTAAACACTCTTCTCTACCCAAGGTTCATATTTTCAGTGTATCTAGTTGATTTTGATTCTTAAATTAATGTATAATGCCTCTGTTTCAACTTTATGATACATTACAATTTTATCATGTACAATGTATTATGTTCAAATATTAATTTTTAAACATAATCCTAATTTATTGAAACACAAATTAGTATATATCATGTTTAGAGTTATGTATTTGATACATAACTATTACAAATATCATTATCATTTACTTCCAGATATATACACCTAGACTTATTCAACTGGAAGGCTAACACCTAGGAATTTGGAAAAGGAAGAAAATATTTTTTTTGTAACACCTCGAATTCGAGAAAGCAGAAAAATGCAGCTTTTCCATCTGGTGTCAGAACAGACGGAAGCCACCCACAGACCGTAGGTAGAACCACGAACCGTAGGTCGGGTCCCGTGGTTCAGTCCCGGACTTAGAAAATTTTAGGTCTAAGGATGACACCTACGACCGTGGTCCACGGTCCGTCGATGGACCTATAGACCGTAGGTGGGGGCCCATCATTGGGGTCAAAAGTTGATGGTCTCTCATCCCACAAACGGTCGACCAGTACAGTCCGTGGTTGTACCTACATACCGTAGGTCTGACCGTATGTGAGGGTCAGTAGTTATTCAGAGGAAAATAGATGTTAGGTCAACTTCAAACGGTCATATCTTTTAGCATATAATGAATTAGGTGGCCATGACCTATCAAATGAAACATAATTGAATCCTCTTTCCAACGCCACCAAGTTTGATAAAATCCAAGGTCGGAGTAAAAAGTTATGCTCGTTTTAGTGAAGCCCTGTTGGGCAGAACATGAACGATGAACCCAAACGACGGCCGGTAGTCCAAACGACGGACCGTCGTTCCCTCCGTGGATGGTTTTCATTAGCATTTAAGTCAGGGTCATTTTGGACTTTTCCCTATGTGTTGGGCACTTAAACTACATCATTTTATTACTAAACTTCGTCATTTTACTCAGAATAAGTCTAATAACCTAGTCAGACATACCCATAACCGTTATTCACCAAAAATCATCCAAATTAGAATGAAAAGAGGAGAAAGAGGCGCCAGATTCTTTCAAGAACAAGCAGTAGTGTTCTTCAAGGTTCAACCCTGCAATCCAAAGGATTTCTCCATGAATCTCGTCAACAAGTATGTGGGATTTCACTATTGGATTCATTTCATCCACTAGGTCCCTAGAATTCAGTCAGATCCTTGATTCTCCATATTTTCTTTAGACCTAGGGTTTTGATGTTTGCGTAATCAAGACATAACTTCCAACTCCAAGTACCTGCAACTTAATGGTTTTCATCAGATATTGAGATAAAATATGCATTTGAGGACACTAATTCTATCAAAATATAGCCCTAAATGAGTCCACTTTGTAGACTCATCAACACCCCCAACTTAAACTTTTGCTTGTCCTCAAGCAAACTCAAGTTCAGCCATTCAAAACGGGTGTCTCGAACAGTGCTACACAAGACTCAATCATGAATGCACACAAAAAAACTCAATTTACTTATGCAAAGATCAAATGTGCACTCAAAGATTCAAGTTGTGACTCACCAATATCAAAGAATCTAATGCTCACAATACTTGCTTCAAGTGCAAGTTCAAGCTCAACCAAAGTGTTCAAATCCCCTCACACAAGGAATGATTCCATACTCACACAATGGTTCACAATTTAAAGCTTCGGAATCAGACACAATGCTCACAGTCACAAAGAATAACACAATGCATGCTTTCACCCATAGGTTTGCCCGTATTTTCCGATCAACATTTGCTTCAGCTCACTCAAGATCAAAAAGGTCTTTTCAAGGCTTGTAATAGGGCTGAGTGCAAAGGTATGGTCATTTAGGCTCAATGAGTTTCATCCTCATAAAATGTGGCGCTCACAACGCTTCCTTTCTTTTCCTTAATCATTTTCTTTAGTGCTCATAAGTCATCCTATTATTCACTTTCCATGGATTGTTTGGGAACCCCATTTGTTTTGTACTTTATTCCACAACTTTCTTTTTCATTCTTTTTCTTTTTCTTTTTCTCTCTTTTCTCTTTTTTTTAAATATATGGAGGGGTTCCATTTTTCTCAAAACCATGAGTAAGAAGAGACTTTCCTTGCACTTCCTGATTTGCCTTTTCTTTTCACCACACCCCCAACTTAGGCTTTTGGCCTAAGTTGGCTATTCAACTAACCACAACTTCACGAGGATTATGGGTAATGGATTAAAAAAGGTTATGATTTCATCAAGTTTCTTCCAAAGAAAGGTAAGGCTCAAGGGGTGTTCAAAAGCAGTTCACACACTCACAAGTTAGGTCACAGAAGAGGTATATGTCAAATTTGCTCACACTCTTAGAAGTTGCCTAAGATCATATCAAGAGATAGCATCACTTAGTTGACCAGACTAACGGGCCGAATTCTAGGATCTATCATGCATGGTTCAAAGTACGCTCATCACACTAGGCATTGACACTACAGTCAAACAAGAGTCCACACTTTCGCTCGTGTGCAATGATCATCACAAGAAACTCAATTCGATACTAGGCTAGCCATAACGAGATGCAAAGAGTTCACATATTATCTATGCAACTTCATTTGGCCTAATCGTAGCCGCGCATTTATGTTCGTTCGATTGAGAGCATTATTCAAGTCATCGATATTAATCGGAACCGAGAGTTAAATTTTGCCAAAGAACAGCCACATTCAACACATGAGAGGTGGCAAAAAATTTCGAACGGGTTAAAATTTTGCAATTTAAAATAAAAGGAGCCATAAGCTCAAACATCCACAGAAACAGTATATCAAACACGATTTTTAAACAGAACAACCCAAATACACACAAAACACGAATATCAATAGCACACAAAGGTGAGCCTCACCCCTACCCCCCTCCCCCCCACAAATAAAAACATTTGTCCTTAAATGTAACTAACACATAATATCAAGAATTTAGAATAAAGAAAAACAGAGAGGGAGGTAGAGAAGAGTCCTGTCTACACAGTCGCTCCATCTGTCGAGGCATCAGTTCTCGGTGCATCCGTCTGAGTTTAGGCCTCGGTACTTGGAATCACCTCAGAAGAAGCAGTACCAAATTCAACAACTTCTGTTGAGTGTGAGTCCGCCAGGAAGATATGCACTGCCCTGCAGAATCCCCGAGCCCATGAAGGAATATTAGGATCTAGGGTAATGGTCTTCCTGGCAGAAGTGGGCTTCTTGCCTTTGCCTTTCTCAGTAGTTGTGGATGGTTTCGTAGCTTTGCCTTTCGACGTAGCTGCATCCTCATTAATCGCAATCCCTTTGGCCTTCTCTTGGACAGGGGTTATTTTTTCAGCAGCTTTTGATTTAGTCATGTCTGCAAAGTCAAGAAGAAAAGTTAGAAAAACTTAAACAAAAGCACAACTGAACAATTACAGACAGATTTGCCAAACCAGAGGGCGAATCACCAAATTTTCTTGGACAAGCTAGATCGGGCTTGCCGAAGGGATTAGCTCTAAACACTATAACAAGTAGGTGATGGGGGAACCACTCGATGAGACGCCGATAGCTTTCGGTGAACAAGGAAATGCTCGCCGAAAGTTCCAGTGCACAAAAAACTCAGGGGTGCAGACAAAGGGTGAATGAGAAGCCTTTCGACAAATTGCTCAGTATTTCTAGCGAAATCAAGCTTCTCGCCAAAAGTTACAGAGTCAATCATCAAATAAAGCATGAAATCAAAGGCGAGATGGAAATATTAGGCGAGCTCGCCAAACGGCCCAATGTGCCTATTTTCAACTCAATTTCTCGAATTTAACCTCGCAACTCCTGAAAACAAAATCAAAGCATGCACTAGTTAAATTAGGGTAGGACCCATAACACCCAAACACAACCTCTCGAATCTTAATCCAATTTAAGGAATGCAATTACGGAAATTCAACAGTCACAACTACTCAGGCAAGATTACCGAATTAAATCATGCATGTAAATAATCTAATCCTATCAGGCAGAACCAGAATACTTCAACAAGATCAGGCTATTGCAAATGAGTAAAATTTTGACAAAATGAGCGCGAGGTTTGAAGTACCAACCTTTTATGCCAATCAAATGGATATTGAGATGCTAGGAAGCAATGTATTCCAACCCGCAGCACAATTTGATACTAAAAATACTCCAAAAATGTAAGAAATGTAAAACTAGAGTGCAGGTGTGAGTTTGAGAAGATGAAGAAGTAAGGGAAGGGGAATGAATCGAAGCTTTTAAACCTTTGGCTTGAAAAACTGTCCAACTTTCACCCATTTTATGATATTAGTCAAGATCACCGGACCACTCTTTTTAGCATAACGCTAAGTAGACCTTTAGTTCACCGAATTTTACAGAACCTCCAGTTATTGTGGAAGTACAAACGGCGATTTTCGTTGAGATCGCCGACATGATCGGCGATTCGCCAATAATTTCATGTACTCGTCGAGTTTTACAGACTCCACTTGTAAATTTGGCTTGAGTCTAACATTGGTCTGGTTCGGAATCGCCGAACCCTTCAGCGACTCGCGGAATAGACCTATAACTCACCAATCTGCACTTTTCGTTTACTCTCCACACTTCCATATGCACAATCAACACACCATTATTTTATCAAAGAAAAAGAAAGCAATAAATGGTTTTGGGTTACCTCCCAAACAGTGTCTTAGTTAACTTCGTGGCACGATGCAAGTCCACCTTCAAACCTCATTTTTGGGATTGACCATACTATCACTAGGCAAACCCCTTTTTCTGTCTCGAATTTAGGTGAGACAACATCTGACCCATTTGGGTCTCCAGCTGCTTGATTCTTACTGAATGGGAGGTAACGGTTTGGCTAAGGGTCGACACATCCTCTTTCATCTCTTTCAAGATCTTGTCTGACCCTTCAACTTTATTTAGGATACGAGAAAGCATATCCTCAGACCTACCACCCTCTGAATCCTTTGGCATTTGGCGCTCGTGGGGAGGCACATACATGTCGTTCTCCCCATCCTTCCAATTAGGATTTCGGTCTCTCTATTCACAATCCTTTCATCCTACATCTCTAGCCCAACCTTGGTTACCACCCTGCCTTGGGTAGTTTGAACGATAACCACTGCATTAGTTGGCTAGGAAGTTTACTTCATTATTATACAAGGCTTCAAATTTCGCCTCCTCAAGATTTGCACACCCGACCCCCACAACATTGACACCACGGGCACCAGCCCCCAGACACTTTTAGATAAAATGTCAAGTTGTGTCATGATCTTGGCCATGTTTTGGTCTCTCTCATTATCTTTTTCCATCTGCTCCTTGGATAGCTTAAATGTGAGAGGGGAGACTGGTCTTCACGGGTGTACTATGCCCTATTAATGGTCATCATGTCATCTAAGAGTTGAGCTGCTACTGCATACCGTTGTTGCATCACTCCTCCAGGTGAAAGTTGATCAGCGACACCTTTGTTTACCGAATCCAGGCTTCGGTAAAAGTACTGTAGCAAGACAATGGCGGGCATACCATGAGTCAGGCATTGTAGCACCAATTGTTTAAATCGCAGCCAAGTCTCATGGATTGGCTCTCCCTTCAAACGCTTAAAGCTTTGGATACTATCCCGAAGAGTCATCATCTTCAAAGAAGGGAAAAATCGCACATTAAATGCGGTTACCAATTCCTCCCAAAAAGTGATGGATTCGCGACGCAACTTCGCCAGCCACTTGCACGCCTCTCCCATCATCGAGATAGGGAATAGCCTTAACCGAACAGACTCCTGAGAGATGTTTTTGAAAGAGAATAGTCCGCACACATCCATGAAGTTTTGAAGATGTTCGTGAGGATCCTCCTGAGCCAATCCACTGAAAAGTCCCTTAAGTTGCAAGAGTTGCAACATAGTGCTCGTTATGTGGAATACTGCATTTCCCTTTGCTGGAGGTAAACGGATGGCCCCAATACCTCCCATGAGATGGGGGTCATTAATGTTGGGCTCTTGGACATCGTTGAGATTTTTGATATCGTCTTTGTGGCCCACCTGGCAACCGTTGCTACCGTTAACACTCATGCTTTCTGAAATATTCACACAAGCAAACAAGATAAAACTAAAAATTAAGTAAGTAAACTATGATTTAGGAGGACAAAATTCTACTAATCTAAGAATTCTCAAATAACACCACTCCCTGGCAGCGGCACCATTTTGATGTTTGCATAATAGACACAACTTCCAATGCAAGTGTCTACGATCGTACAATAGTATAATAACCCAACCAAGGGTTGGGATCGTTCCTACAAGGAGTAATTTTGAGAATTAGTAGAAAAATAAAATTAAGTTCTAATTAGTCATAGTTAAAGAAACATGCTAAATCTAAGGAGTGACGCAAACGTCAATTAACAATGAGGGTTTTGTCACGAGTAAGTAAAAACAACAAAAATGCAAAGAGTACAAATCAAAGAGTTGGGGATCTTGGGATGTGATAGGAATACGGGATAAACTAAACTATTGGGTACATGCTTTTGATAATAAATTTGTTGAATATTTGTGACTAGGCTACACCATAGTGGGGGTAAATTCTCTCTCGAGCAACTTACCCCGAATCAAATGGGTTCCTCTCGGACACCCACTTGCCGCATGAAGAACAACCTCCGCCTTAGCCCACTCACTCTCTCGAGCTGAGTGTGTGGGAGAAGGACTAGGGTTCACTCTCTCAAGCTAAACCTCACGTCGACCGACTCCCACCGACCATCAATTTAGTAGTCTTAGTTTTACGACCTCTCTCTCAAGAAAGCCGAAAACACAAAGGTGAAATTGTATTTGCAACTACAATTTAATTAAGTTCCACCACAACTACTAAATGAAATCACACCTAAACAACAAATAAATCATCAACAAGCAAGACCCAACAGCAAATCTAACTCATATTCACAAAATCACACCCCAAGAATTGGGGTTTTAGTTACACATGTAAAAGAGGTAAAAATGTATACCAATCTCAGTTTCCATCCATGGGTATGCAAGATTAAGTTTTAAAACAAGTCAAAAGTGAACAATACTCAAGACCCAAGTCCAAAGTCTTAGAGTTGAAACCCTTTGAATCTTCAAGTTCTTCAAAACCCTCTCCAAGCTTAGGACTCAAAAGTCTATGTTAAAAATTATATATTAAAAAATCTGATACTAAGCTACAACTCTCAACGAGTATTTATAGTTTTCAAAAATTTGTGCTGCAGCGGATCATTGGGAGTCGTTAGTCGAGATCGCTGATCAACTTGGTGATCCGCCCTTTGGTAAGTTTCATCACCGTTTTGCTCTATCCTTCAGCATCGTCATGTTTGGATCATTGGGCAACATAGTACAGCGTCGCGGAACTGCTCGGCGATACGCCGACTGCTCCTTTTCTCCGCCGATTTGATCCTTTCCTTTAAGGCTCAGCACACTGGAACAAAAGGCAAGGAAAAGACCTTTTGGCGACTCGCCGAATGGGTTCGGCAATTCTCAGATCTTCATTTCTTCATTCTTTCAGCTGCCTTTGTTCCTTTTTTGCTAAGTAGTGTCCATGCTTTCCTTCAAACTCCAAATACCTGAAACTTAATGGTTTTCATCAGATATTGAGATAAAATATGCATTTGAGGACACTAATTCTATCAAAATATAGCCCTAAATGAGTCCAATTTGTGGACTTATCAGGTTTCTAAAACCTTGGATAATTGTTGTAATTTAGCTGTTGTAGTATCCTAAATCGAATTAGCTTGTTTCTTTGAAAGTTTGCTTAGTTCCTTGCATGAAACTCAGAACCCTAGTTTCTGTAGATTCTCTTAGTTCATGAATTACACTTGCTAGGTGAGTTAAACAGATAATCAAGCCTCAGATTTCGAATGTCACATTGTCAGTATATAATTATTGCATTCTCAATTAGCATGTCAGCATTTTTAGCTATTCAGTATTTCAGTTACATTTCAGTCATAAACATATTTAGTTTGGAGTAGACTTAGCATCGAGTTAGACTAAGGTTCAGCGTACCCTCATAGTCCCAGAACTATGTGCCTCTGTAGGATTATAAGTCCCCTCTGTTGGGCATCAACTTTAGTGATCACGTCAGTCATGTCTTTATACCCCTGGCAAGGTATATTAGGTCCTCTCGATGGGGCGTATACATCAGACTCCACATTTAGCTCACATGGTTTATGTCGGTTAATAGCAGCTCCCCACAGTTAGACTCCTAGTGCATTTGACCATATTTTCAGCATTTATATCAATTTACAATTCAGCATGTTATCTTCATGATTAGCACTTGGTCATTGCATTCAGTTTATTTCTTTTTAGTTATATTTCAGTACATATCTATATCTTGTTTCAGACTATATCATTGCTCAGTTATGATTTGTTCAGCTCACATGTATTTGTTCAGCTTAGTATCTATATCCTGCATGCTCAGTACATTCCAAGTACTGACGCATACTCTGCACTACATCCTTTCATGATATAGGTTCAGGTAGTGATCAGAATCCAGATCATGCTTAGATTGATTCTCGGTCTGACTTCAACAGCTTCATTGGTGAGTCCTCATACTTCGAGGACAATAGACATGCTTTCCTTTTTAGTCTTTATATTCAGTTTTCAGTTTTGTTAGAGTTAGTTGGGGCATGTCCCAACAACTCAACTCAGTTAGAGGATTTTCAAGCACAGTAGTAGATTCAGCTTGAATTGTTAAGTGGTTGTTCAATATCATTAAACTCTTAGTATGTTTAATATATTCTTACTAGTTGACCTTTCCCACTTTCAGTTATTCATTGTTTTAGCTTCCGCATAGTACTTGTTTTATTCAGAAATTTCTATAGTATGCTTGATATATACCAGACACAGGGTTAGCTTGGGGCCACTCGTGATCCTAGGTCCCGTGTTACGTCAAGGGGGTAACCTCGGGGAGTGAAAACTTGGTATTAGAGCATTAGGTTCAAGAGTGCTAGGATATCTGAAAGCAACACTATGTAGAGTCTCTTTCATGGGTATGAAGGGAGCCACATCTATGAGGGAGAGGCTACTAAGTAAACTAAAAAAAACTTCCCTTCTTTCTTTTCCAACTCGTGCTATAGAGTATGAACTTTATTTAACCTCCTTCTAACTTGCACTCTTCACGTTTCAGAAAATGCCTCCCAGAAGAGTTAACACAAGGAATTAGCCAGCAGCTCCAGCAGACCCATTGAATGAGCAAGTCACGCATGCCGAGTTCAGGGTTGCTTTCCAAGTGCTTGCTCAGGCCATGACTGCCCAGGTCAATCAGCAGGCCGTGGCCCCAACTCCACCGTAGATTTACACTACTGTAGTAAGAATCCTAGACTTCGCTTGAATGAACCCTAAAGAGTTTCATGGGTCCAAGTCAAAAGAGGATCCACAAGAGTTTCTCAACGACATCCAAAAGGTAATAGACATTATGGGTGTCACTCCAGTCGAGGGTGCAGACTTAACTACCTATCAGGTGAAGGGAGTGGCCTACACTTGGTACCAACAATGAGAGGATTGCAAGTCTTCTATTTAGATGTTTATACGTTGATAGATCTGAGGGCTACACGTTCTTTCGTAACTCCCTATATAGCAGTAAACTTCGGTGTCAGTCCTGAAACTCTCTCAGAACCCTTCTCAGTCTCTACTCCAGTTGGTGACCTAGTTGTAGCTAGACGGATATACAAAAATTGCCCCGTCACAATCTCTCGAAAAGTCACCTCAACAGACCTTGTAGAGTTAGAAATGGTAGACTTTGATATCATTCTAGGCATGGATTGGTTACATTCATGTTATGCCTCAGTCGATGGAAGAACTAGAATCATTCAATTTCAGTTTCCAAACGAGCCAATCTTAGAATGGAAGGGTAGTAGCTCAGTGCCTATAGGTCGATTTATCTCTTACCTTAAGGCCAGAAAGATGATCTCTAAAGGACATATCTATCATCTTGTTCGGGTTAAGGATTCAAACTCCGAAACCCCAACTCTTGAGTCAGTCTCAGTTGTATGGGTTTCCAGAAGTGTTTCAAAAGATCTTCCTGAAGTTCCTCCCGAAAGGGAAATCGACTTCGGAATAGATCTATTTCCTTATACCCAACCCATTTTGATTCCTCTTTATATAAAAGGAACAGTTGAAAGACCTTCTAGATAAGGGCTTCATCAGATCCAGTATCTCTCCATGGGGTGCTATAGTGTTGTTCATGTAAAAGAAAGATGGTTCTCTCCAAATGTTCATTGACTATCGTTAGCTGAACAAAGTCACAATCAAGAATAAGTATCCCATCCCCAGGATTGATGACTTGTTCGACCAACTTCAGGGTGCTAGTTGTTTTTCTAAGATAGACCTCAGATCCGACTATCATCAGCTCAGAGTAAGAGATAGTGACATTCCGAAGACAGCCTTCAGAACTCAGAATGGTCACTATGAATTAGTAGTTATGTCTTTTGGACTAACAAATGCTCCTGCAGTTTTCATGGACTTCATGAACAGGGTGTTCAAAGAGTATTTAGACTTGTTCATCATCGTGCAAACTCTCAAAGATTGCCAGTTATCTAGGAATATGGAAATATTTTTTTCAGAACAAGTCCAGTACCCTTTGTATAGTTCACCATGATGGTATGTCATCATTTGTATGAGTCATAGATAGGTATCATAAGTGAGTCCCAGACTTAATGAAATTTTGAGGGTCAAAGTTGGTTTCTACGGGCAGTAGAAATATTTCATAAAACTATAGGTGAAATAATGGTCCGAGTAGGTGGGAATCGTAGGTCGAACCGGTAGTTATTTTAAAGGGATTTTAGGTCTTTTTCCTAATTGTTTTAAATCAAAACTATGTCATTTTGTCTTCTACCCTAAACCCTATATAAAGGTTTTAAACCCCTAATTACCTATATTTCAACTCATTCTCCTAAATTCTCCAAACTTGACAAAATTCACTCTCCAAATTCTCCTAAGGCTAAGGAGGAAGAAGAAGAGTTAAGGTTTCATCCAAGTCTCCAATATTCTATTCTTTTTGGGCTTCTAGAATCAAGGTATGTATGTATTCACCCATGAAGTCCTTTCCTCCATGCGGTCCCCAAGAATTTCAATTTCCCAAATCAATTTTCAATTGATCAAATTAGGATTTCAAATCAATAAATGTGGGTTTCTTCCAATTATAATTGATTATGGTTAATTAAGTCTTATAATTCATGAATTGATGTTAATCCATAATATTTAGTTGAAATTGCATTGACCCATGCCTAAATTATGTTTTTCCAATTATGATCCTATGATGAACCCATGAATCCATGAATTATGCAATGATGAAGATATGCATGTTTTTATGAAATGATTATAAATGATTTGAGGATGCTTTGAAAGGAAAGTATCAATGCTATTGTGAAAGGATTTCTCACTTACTATGATGATTATGATTGTGAAAGATATTTCTCACAAATGAATTCACATTGGTGAAAGGTTTTCTCATCTATGTTGAATTATGTTTAAGGAGATATTCTATGTTTTGATCTTGAAATATGTGGATTGGTATTGATCATTGTCTTCCCTATGTTAAATTGATATTTGATTTTTCTTTATTTCGTTGGAATTTAGACTTAGCACCGCGAGGGCTTTGAGGTGGAGACTCAAATAGGGTAGTCTCTAGTAGCAACCTCTAGTCCTTAACTACGTGCCCCTGTAGGATTTTATTAAATGACCTAGATAGTGGATCCACTTTAGAAAATGATGATATGTACAGATTCTACCTTGGCAAGTAGTTTCCCCTTCTTTAGGTATAAGGGATATAGTGAATTCCATGATATATCTCTCATGGTCTTTTTGTCTGTTAAAGCTAATATCTCATAAAATGATCATATTTTCTTTAAAACTTTTCTTATGTCCTTTATGTTAATATATTTGACTTATGTTTTATGATCTTCATGTCATTTATTCTCTAAAAGCTTTTAAATTTTTCATTATGATCATGCCAATTCATTTCAAGTCATTTATACTATCATGTTCATGTTTATGCATATTGCCTCATACTTAGTACATTTCGTGTACTCATACATACTTGTGCCTACATTGTTTCACTAATGTAGGGTTTGACGCTCCTACCTTCCATACTCGTGGCTAGTTGATTCTTCATAAGATTTAAAGATTGGTGAGTTCTCGTGTTCTGAGGACTGAGACTTTTTATTACTTTTTTCATTTTTGTTTCAAACTTTGTCTGTGATGTATGAGTTACATCCTAATCACTTTCCTTATGATGTATTAGCTGGCTTTGAGACGTATGTTAGACTTCCACTTGTCAAACTCTTTAGATGTATAAATGCTTTCTTTTAAAGCTTTTACTTCTAATATCTTATATGATGATGCTAAGTGGCTTGTGTAGGGCCTCTCGGGGTTCTATACTCCATGTTACGCCTAGGATATACTTTGTGTTGTGGCATGTCGCTACATGAACACTAATGTTTTACATAAAATCAATTTCTATCATATTTATAGTTATGTATATGACACATAACTATGTCAAATTGTCTAATTGACTATGTATCAGATGTTATTATGTATCTGCAACATTGTTTTATAACTAAATCAGTGTGTATCATATTCATAATTTTTTTGGTATATGATACATAACTATGTTAAATTGTATGCACATGATACATAAATACTAATTTATACTACATGTATCGATCTCAAACCAAACAACTTATGGGCAACATTTACTAAATGTATCCCATACATAGCAACTACCACACACTAATGTATTGATCTAAAACCAAACACCTTATTGGCAATCTTTACTACTTTAATGTATCAGGTAGGATTACAGTACTTAGCAATTTACTAAATATGTTAGAAATAGTAATGTATGATGAGTAATATATCCATCTTGAGATCACAAATTAAAAAATCGACTACACAACACAATACATGTAATTCCATATCTTTCATTATCAAATCTCTTTACCCTAAAGTTAAAGTTATAAATAGTAATGTATCACGCACAATTTTATGGGATTGATATACATGTGCATAAAAGCTAATACATATAAATTTAACCTGTCTTTCTATCAATGTTGTGTTCTTCTACTTTTCCCATTTTTTACTCTGCAAAAACAACGAGAGTTCGAATTTGACATTTAGTATACATGTAATGACCCGGTCCGTTATTTTTTATTTTTTCAAAGAAATTACCGTTTTTCCCTCCCGATATCAACCCCGAGTCTTCTATGATTGAGTTTTGAGAAGTTAGTTTTGAAATTTTAGTTAAAAGTTGAGAATTTGGTAAGTTTTGAGTTTGAAAGCCTAAGTTGTTAAGAAGTGGTTTTCGGTGTCTTTTGGAGTTTTGAATGTCAGAAATGACTTATGTCAATTCCACAAGTCCCATAATGTGGAATTTGATCTGTCAGAGTTGTCAGTTTTAGATTCCAAGTCTTTTTGAAGATTTGAGATTCTAAGTTGTGAAATTGTGAAATTTTAGCCTTTGGGATGACTTTGGTCAACATTTGGGGTTCGGATCTCGGATCAAAATTCTGAGAGTTCTATTGGATTGGGGGATAAGTTAAGCCTAGTTGATGTCTTATTTGAATTTTTAGAGGTGCCGAGCTTGTTTTACTCTTTTTAGGTGTGAGTTAGTTTCTTGTGGTCTTCACGGATGTTGGGTCTGAGTTAGTTTCTTGTGGTCTTCACGGATGTTGGGTCTGAGTTAGTTTCTTGTGGTCTTCATGGATGTTGGGTCAAGGAGACCTCAGATTCATGTTTTAATGATTCCATTGAGTTCAGAACGTCGAGTAATATTGAATTTTATATGTGATTTGAGTGCACGAAGTTTCGAATGAATCTCGAGGGTCCTTTCGATGCTTGGAAAGTTGGTTGTGGTTTCTGGTGTTGCTGGCATCACTTTTGCGAAGGTCCTGTCCCTTAAGCAAACGACATGTCGCTTAAGCGACCTTCGCTTAAGCAAAGGACCTTTCGTTTAAGCGAAGAAGGCTTCACTTTTGCAAAGGCCACACTTGGCGAACCCCTCAAAACTTTTTTGACATCAGAGAGGGTTTTTAGCCCTCCATTTTGAGGTTTTAGCCCCCATTTCACTATTTTTGAGTTATGGGAACTTTGGGGTGGCGATTTACATTAGATTTTTGAGGGAAATCTTTTGGGTAACCATTCTTAACTCTGAATCTTCAATTACCCATTGTTATTTATGGATTTATGTGTTCAATCAAGCTTTTGAAATGAGTTTGGGGTTATCTTCATGAACCTAATATATGAATAAAATAGTAATTTTGGCCTAAATCCATCTATTTGAGGGAGGTCCAATTCGACAACAAATCCTTCTCACTTTTTTATGCGAATTGAATACGCAGCTCTAAGACGAGGGAAGCGCTTAAAAGACCCTTTATTAATACATTGAATTTTGAGATAGCCGAATAGCAACTCATGTCTACATTCTTTATTTTGGAATCCAGCTAACAGCGTTTCGGACCCCTTGAGAGACCCCGCGCACGATTAGCAAGATTAGCCACAGAGCGGTACCACCCACCCTACCCTACCTCCTATAGTCGGTCGTCCTACAGCCGTCCAAAAAGGAACTACAGGGATCTTGAATAGGGATCCTATAGCGATAAATAAAACCCCCATAAAAATACCACTAGATCGAGCACCAGTGATTTCATATCTGGTCAAAATCTTGGATAATTGATGGAAGTGGATAGCTCTAGTAGACCCATAGATCATGTAACAAATAGGGTGAGTAGCTTAAGGGAGTGATTATGATCCCTTTTTTGATATGGTTTTCACTAATGAGTCCTAAAGCCTTGAGTAATGTTTTCAAATATTGTTTTTCAGATCCAAACCTACATTTTGAAATTGGATTTTGAGTTTTTTGACTCATTTATCTACATAATTGATGTGGGAATTATTATTTCTAATGTGTGATTGTAAATACTTGATTATTATAGATTGTGTGTCTTTGGAAATGTTTCGGAAAGGGAAGACTCAAATCTTGGAGTGATTGTTGATTGATTTAAGGTGAGTGACTTCCTAAACTTTGTATTCTGGTAGAATTTGTGTGCTTCATTCATTTCTTGTATGTTGGGAGTCATGGGGATAAGGTGAAGAGTTTAAATTGTCCACTTAATACATCTAAATGAATAAAAATGGGTTAAAATGAAAAAATCTATGTGATGAACATGATGATGTAAATTGCCTTATTGTGACCCTTGTTGATTGAATGATGAAATGTTTGAAAGCATGAATATGGACTTGAATTGTGTGAATTGTTGTCTCCTCTGTATGGCCTGATAATGTTTGTATGCATTGATTTGAACACCATGATGAGACATGTGATGATTTATGATGCCGAGGTCTTTGTCAGTGAGTGTTATAATGCCGAGGTCTATGTTGGCGAGTGTTATGATGTCGAGGCCTTTACCGGCGAGTGTTATGATGTCACGGTCTTTTCTGGGGAGTGTTATGATGGCAAGGTCTTTTCTGGGGAGTGTTGTGATGACATAGTCATTTCCGGCAAGAGTTTATAAAGCCAATGGAAAATGGTTTCAGCAAGAAATTGATTATTTTGATTTGATGCATTTGATGCTTATGCGTGACTTGATTGCTAATTGTGATTTATGTACTTGTTGCGTGTGACTGAGCTACTTGACTTTGAGTATGACTTACTTGATTCGTTGATTGTTGATTGTGACTATTGAATTGTGATTATTGGGCCTTGTGAGTCGTATATTGTAGAATTGCTAGGTTGGACTGATTTTTGTGCGGGTTCAAGTTTGAGGAAGTTTGGTTGGATTGTAAGAGGTATTGGTTTTATAGCTAGATTCCTTGTTTTCTAGGTTGCTTGCTGGGTACCGTGTTGTTGGTACTCGCCCTTTTCTTCTACACTTGTGTAGGTTCCGAGCCCGGACACATGTGATCTCTTTATCCTTCTTCTGATTTCGAGGATTTGAAGAGTTAGCTGCTTGTCACTTCCGCGGGCCCTCTTTTCCTTTTATTTATTCTTCGTTCTATTTGAGGAACAATGATTGAGACTTATACTTGTTTCTTAATTCCACACTTTATGTATTTAGTGACTTGTACACATGACAACCAGGTTTTGGGGTATTGTTTAGAATGAATAAGTTTTCCACCTTGATTTATTGTTTTCTGCTTTTCTACCATTTTCGTTGGGTTGAGACTGACTTGTCTTGGTGGGAAAAGACAAGTGTCACCACGTCCGTTTTTGGATCGTGACAATACATGTATATAGTCAATGTCGATAGAGGAGGAAAGTGTCATAGAGGAGGCGGCGGTGGCGCGAAGGGAGAGACTGAGAGCCCTTAGAAAAGCTCAAGAACTTCTTCAAACCACTAAAGATGATAGTAACAAGACTAGAGAGGATATTCATGATGTACCTTCTCAAAAATTTTGATAATTTTGAATCAAAATTATCTTCGATGAACTAGGAGAAGAATTTTGAGATGAATTTTGAATCTCAAAATTTTCAACAATTTTAAATCAATTTGAAAGGATCTTCGATGAGCTGGGAGAAGAATTTTGAATCTCAATATTTTCGACAATTTTGAATCAAAATTAAAAGGATCTTCGATGAACTGAAGATTCACAAAAGAAATCGTTTGTCCAGCAACACAATTCCATCACTTTTGTATCCATCATAACTTACCTCTTTTACCCAAATTCCTAAATGTCTTAACAAAATCAATATATTCATGATTTGGGATAGATGGATGAGATTAAAATTTGATCGAGTAATATGGATCTTTTATGAAATCAGATTGATAGAGAAGATGAAAAATTTAATTTTTAATTTTGTGAAGCTGTTACAATTTGAAATAGATTGATATCAATCAATTTTGCTTAATTCGGAGGAATGAAAAATAGTTTTACGTTTAGATTTCATATTAAGCGCAACATACAATCTTTGTAATGTATCATAATTAATGTATTCGGAAGAATCTTATGTATCCGAATTATTCATTTTTTAAGAGATTTTTGTAATTTAAAAAATAATAGGAATAGAATGTAAATTACTCCTTACTCATGTGATTCCTAAAATTTTTACATTATTATTTCATCACCTGGTCTCAAGAAGAGGGAAGGAAACAAAGGCATGGTGGACATCATTATAAAATAATTATAAATTTTTTTTTTAGGGATAACATTATAATTTTATAATAATGTGAGTTGTGGCATTATTATAGACTAATAGTAAATTAATTAATACCACCTAGAAGGAAACGAATGGCCCAAGTTAATTGAGGTTGTCGTGGCCACCTTCAGGCTTCAAACCTTATCATTAATATAACATATGTGTCTCTATAACCTTTACCAACATGGAAATAAATATTTGGAAATAAAACATCCAACAGGAAGAAAGACCAATACAAGTTGATTAGAATTTCCAAAGAAAGACATCTCTTTCAAGTTTTAAATACGAGTATACTCTTGAGCACTAATGTTTGACGGTGTATGAGATGTAACAATTAAATTTGGTTGTTGAGTTGGAGCCTAGTGTTAAAAGTATAATTAAATATTAAAGTGTGTTTTTTAACCATTTACATTTTTAGATGAAATGATTATTCATTTTAACGTGATAATAGAGCATATAAAGGTCTTGAGATTGAATCTCACTATCATCCTTACATAGGATGTCAAAAAAATATGAAAAATCGACTGAATCGATGGAACATAACCGTACTGAACCAATTTATATTATTTTTTCATAAAATCATAGACTATTATTTAAGTGTACAACATGCTTGAACAATTAGGATGGTTTTTTAAATTTATTAAAAAATAAGAAAATTCCCGAATTGAACCGAATAACCTTACATGTGTGTAAATATATATTTTATATATTAACAATACGTTAAATTTAATATATGATATATCTTATAACATTTTAAATATAAATATAACATAGGTCCTAGGCCTCTGGTGATTGAACGACTTTGGGTCTTCTCTTTAATTGTCCTTTAGTTAATTAGGTTTAAAATTAAAAGATACTATAATTGATACTCCATCAAACAATATGGAAAAACCTATGCAAGAATTTCTATTAAATGTTTAAGATCAAGCAATATAACAACAAGGTTTTACATACTTCTTGGTGAAGAATAGACGTGCTTCTTCAAGAACATATTTGCCAAAGAAATAGTTTAATAATGATATATTTTGCAGTAATACTTTAAAAGTAAGAAAAAATTAAAATTAACTGAACCTTACCAATACCGAGAGTAACATTATGATTAGGATGGTTTTAAAAAATCAAATTCGGATATAGATTATAAGATACCCGAAAAATTAAAATGGTATAATTTTTTTAAAATAACCAATTGAATCGTTCCTTTGACACCTTTACGTTTACATGTTAAAAAAAGTTTTCACATGATTTTCCCATGAAAAAGAATCATACTCACTCGTGAGGGGCATGCTGAAAATACTATTAAATAATAAAGAGAAAACTAAGCAAATACCACATAAAATTAAAATAATTACAAACATATATATACACCTTTACATTCATATTCCACTAAATAATTACACTATATGTCCCCAAATAATTTCGCTTAACTAATACTAAATCAGTATCATTAAGGTTGATAATTTCGCTTAACTGATACTAAACCAGTATCATATATTGTATTGATATCATTAAGGCTGATAATTTCACTTAATTGATACTAAATAAGTATATATATACTGTATTGGTATCATTAAGAGATTCTAAACACTAAGACAACACTGAATAATGCCTTTAAGATAAAAGGATCTTGGAGAATTAAGATATTTCTTAGGTATTGAATTTTCAATATCTCAACAAGGTACTATTATGCATCAAAAGAAGTATGCTCTTGGACTCAGTGCAGCAAAACCAGCACCTACTCCTATGGATACTACTACAAAGTTAACTAGTATCCAATGTGATCATTATCTCAAATAGGTTGTAGATTCTAGTGATGAAATACTAGCTGATCAAGGTGCATATCAAAGACCAGTCGGAATTTTTTTACATCTAACAGTTACTAGACTATATATATCTTACAGTTTTCAAGTACTCAACTAATTTCTACATAAATCAAAACAGTCTCATATGGGTGCAACATTTAGGATAGTTAAGTATGTAAAAAGTAAATCAAGACGAGGCCTGTTATTATTTAGCTACAAGGTGATCTTGTGCACCCTAATAAACAAAGATGATCTTGGCGCGTTGGTCGAATGTTGAACCTTAAAGCTGAACGTCCTGAGTTTGAATCTTGCAAAGGGGTAAGAAATTTTTTGCCTATAAAAATCAGCCTTTTGATAACAGTTAACCCTTGTGGTGCCCCTAACTTCAAATCTTGGGTTCGCCTCTGACAATACATATCTACACATGATCAACATGTTGATGTCCTAGCCAAGAGTGCAAACAAAGTTCAACTTGTCTACTTGATATCCAAACTTGGACAGGCTAATCTCTTTGCAATACCAAGTTTGAGAGGAAGTGTTAAGGATATAAAATGATCTAGATAATCTAGTGGGTTCTTGTGGATACAAAGTCAGTTAGGAAATTGAGTAGTTAAGTGCATTGTAAAGAGTATATTCGACTCTCTCTATATATATATAGACGAGCTTGTGCAAATTCATAGTTAACACATTGAATAAAATTGTATGACTTACTCTTCGCCTATCTCGGTTACTCTCCTCTTCATTCTCTTACATTTAAGTTATTGTTTCATTGATTTTTGATGAATAATTCATCAGATTGTAAATTCAGTTATTGTTATAAATTAATTTGAGATTATTGTAAAAATCTATAAACTTCAAGTAATGAATCCGCCTTTGAATGTATTTTTTTTTTTCATTTTTTGAATCAATAATTATTTTAAATTTAAAAAATTAAAAGGACATTAAAATCATTGTGCCAAACTCGTCTTAATTATACTATACATATCTCACTTTATATAACTTGTTTTCCTTTTTAGTTAATCTAAATAAGGCGCATTCTATATTAATAACAACTTAACTTTAAATATTAATTTTATATCTAATAAAATAATTAATAATCACCTATTATATACACGTCAACTCATATAAATTAGGACATAGGAAATAGGGAGTAACATTGTTGGAGGATGTGAAGAATAATTAATACGTTTATCTGTGAATCTGTCTATTAATCATATGCACGCCCTTATTCTTCTGGTGCGATCCACCTCCCTTTTATTGTCGTTTTATGTTTGGGCTTCACAAGTCAATAGTCCAATTTGTGACTTGACATTATTAATGGAGCTGCATTTTGTAACACACTCTCTCTTTCTTGTTAAGTTTTTGTATGAATTACCTTTTTATTGAGGTGATTTTTAATTTTTATTCTTTAAATTTATGATATTTGATTTTTGTTTTTACTTCTCATTTAATAAAGTATATAAGGTCACTTATTGGAGTCTTACTTTGAGTTATTTATACCTTAATTTGTTAACTACATATATTTACTATTTTACAATCACCTATTGCTATCTAGATCACCACTTTATTTATTTTTCAAGGCACAATTATTTAATGAAAATTACGGAGAAAAGAAGAAATTAGATCAAATATTCAAGAAAGTACAATCAAATATAATAAATATCTTAACCCTCATAATTGCACCAAGCATAGATAGATTGAAAATAACAAAATTTGCATTTCACAACAGTAATATCTTGTATAATCACTCAATTAACAATAGTTTTTTTAGAAGCCGCTTAAATTTATTTTATAACTTAAATGTCACTTAGTTACTGACATTTTGTCTAAAAAAGTCACTCAATCCACTCAACTATTCATAAATCAATAACATTTTTTTTCAATTCGACAATTCTTTTACTGTGGAAAGCTGCTAATTTTATTGGTGAAAATTGTGGAGGCAAGAACTCTAAGGAGGCGTTTGGTATGAGAAAAAACAGACAATACTTTGAGAATAAAATGTAAGATTATTTTACCCTATGTTCGATTAGAGTAATTAGTTTATCCCAAAATTATTCATCTCATGTAGGGGTGGCAAAATCAAACCCAACCCGTTCAATCTGCCCCATCCCGTTTAAGTTTGGGTTGGTTATTGACCCCCCTCCCCCGCCCCCGCCCCCCCTCTATTAGCTCAACCCATTTCAATCTATCAAAATTGGGTTGATATGTAACCCGAATTGATTCATAAAAAATCTTGTCGAAATATTTTTAAAAACTTATTTTTCAATTTATATGTTGTATATAGCCAGAATAAAGAAAAAATAATAATTTTATTAAGTACTAAAATAATCAAAAAAAATAAATAAAACAATTAAACTTAGTAAAAATTGGATTGAGTTGAGTCTTGACCCGTAATGTAACTCATTTTGACTCAACTCGTTTTGATCCAACCCATTTTGACCCAATTTGGATTGATTTGAGTCTTAACCCGATTATTATTTTAACTCATTATGACTCATCCAAATTTGACCCACTTGACACCCCTAATCGCATGGAATAAATTTATCTATCTCATTTTCATACCAAACGAGTTATAAAGGTGAGATCACGCGCTTGAAAGTGTGAGAGTGGTGAAAGTTTTGGGATGTTAATAAATACTACGAGGTACATTGTGAGAAAGTCATTGGTCGATGAAAAGAGGAAAAAAGGTGGGTCCTACTCCCGTACTCTTGGATTGGACTATTCTGGAAAGTATTTCCTTTTATTGCTATTATTCCACTTTCCTTTTTATGAAAATCAAACCCCACTACCAATAATTATTTTCTTTTCTCCATTTCTAATTTACCTTTCTTCTGTACCCAAATGGTAAAAACAACATAAAAAACAATTCTACTGCAACCTGCTAAAATGAATCCAACAGTCAACCAGAAAATCTAATACGTTTTGCGTCTCAAAATATTTAGTGTTTTTTTTTTATTTACATTTCTTTAATGAGGAAGGGTGTTTAACACTTTAACTATACTTCTTACATGACGATAAGTAGTTGATAGTGGATATTTTTTCGTAAGGATGATAATTATTTTGAGATGGAAGGAATACAACAACAATAATAATATCTAATGTAATTTTACAATAGGGTCTAGGGGTGCACGGTAGTAAAAGAGAATAAAGTGGCATATATATATAAGAATCTAATATGTTTCCCTTAATTAGAGATTAGGTGTTGTTTTTGTGTTTGAATTTGATGACATTACAATATGAGAAAAAATTTAAATTAAAAAAGAAGATTTACTCGATAAATAAAAAATAATATCGAATAAATGTCCACTCAAATCATGTTGGAGCTAATAAAAAGAGTAAATATCGACAACTAATTAAAGAATGAACGAATAAAACACGTAACATCTAGTAAAATTAATTAAACACGAATAATATGAAGACAAATTCAACATTTTTCCCTAAACAAGAATGATAATTACTATAGTTAATAAAAGTAATTAGGTAATAAGTCATCTATCAAAGTCTTGGTGCTTTCAATTTTCCAAAAAAAGGAAGTACAAAAAAATGTAAAAAGGAAATAAAAAGAGATGCTGTTCGATTTGGTTAACGTCGTAAAGTTGCGTAAGAAAAAGATGCCTCTTTCTTTTCTTCTTTTCTTTTTTTGTTATATATTTCAATAATTTTATTTTTATTTTTTAACCTTTACATTCATTGACCTATAAGAAAATATCAAAAATACAAAGTCTTCCTTTCATCAAACAATGGCGGATCTAGGATTTCAAGGTTGTGGGTGCTCTCTTAGTTGCAGTGGCAGATCAAAAATTTCGATTAAGGAGTGTCAAAATATAAAGAAGTAAAATCGTGCAGAAGCTAAGGAGTGTCAATATATATA